>JAJAGP010000057.1:0-70000 GCA_025084515.1 Ancistrus triradiatus | reverse complement strand
CTTTATCTCATCTTTTTCCATCTGACACTGGCTGGCTATGCAAAGCAAAATAATCATGTTTTATAGGCACTGTAAAATATTTAAATGGTAATCCAGATTACACAACAAAGGAACTTTATATATGATAAGAAGTTAACTGAAAATTGCAATGGCTTCACTCAGGAACACTCAGACTCTGATATCATTCTGAGAGACTTCAACCACACCAACCTGAGTGCTGACATCTAAACACTAACAGTTGATCAACTGTCCCACCAGAGAAGATAAAACACTGGAAGACTGCTTTGCAACATCGAGAACACAAGGACCTGGCTGCCACACGTACACGTTTAGGTAACTCTGATCACTCCTTCATCCAGCTCATCCCCTCACACAGGCAAAAGCTAAACACCAAAAGCCACCAAAAACAAAAGAGGAGAAATCACTGAGAGTGTGGTCTCCTGATGCCATAGAGGACATGAGGGAATGCTTGTACTCAACCAATAACAACCTGGATGACTATGCAGATGCAGTTACCTCATACATACATACAAGCTTCTATGAGGAAACTGCACACAGTCAAGTCAGAGGCATACAGAAGTGGGGACTGTGATGCATATAAAAGAGAAAAGTATGCACTAAATAAAGTAGACAAAACTGCCGAATATATACAGTGGGGCAAAAAAGTATTTAGTCAGCCACTGATTGTGTAAGTTCTTCTACTTAGAAAGATGAAAGAGGTTTGTAATTTTCATCATTGGTACACTTCAACTATGAGAGACAAAATGAGAAAAAAATGAAAGAATTTAATTGTAAATTATGGTAGAAAATAAGTATTTGGTATTTGGTATTTAGTATTTGGTCAGTAACAAAAGTTCAACTCAGTACTTTGTAACATAACCTTTGTTGGCAATGACAGAGGTCAAACGTTTCCTGTAAGTCTTCACCAGGTTTGCACACACTGTAGCTGGTATTTTGGCCCATTCCTCCATGCAGATCTCCTCTAGAGCAGTGATGTTTTGGGCTGTCGCTGGGCAACACGGACTTTCAACTCCCTCCACAGATTTTCTATGGGGTTGAGGTCTGGAGACTGGCTAGGCCACTCCAAGGCCTTGAAATGCTTTGTGTGTTTGGAAGACCCATTGTCATGCTGGAAGACCCAGCCACGTTCCATCTTCAATGTTCTCACTGATGGAACAGGTGCCATTAATACAGGTAACAAGTGGAGGACAGAAGAACTTCTTAAAGAAGACGTTACAGGTCTGTGAGAGCCACTGTATACAGGGAAAAATTGGACAAGTAGTTCTCCTTCAAACCATAACAAACTACAACAAAAAATCGGAAATAGTTGGGACAGTATGGAAAATTCAGATAAAAAACTACAAATCTTCAAGCCATAACAAATTACAACCCCAAATCAGAAATATTTGGGATGGCGGATACTGTGAACTCCAGAGATTTAGAGGTTTTTTTTCCATTTCATTTGTTAATGAACACTAGTTTAGTCTAGACCACATACAACCGAGTCCGCATCAAGACCAAAACTTTTAGTAGACAAATCCAAGTTAAGACCAAGGCCGGGAGTGATCAAGTGGTTTTCACTATAGAAGAATCAAAAGAAGAAAATTTTAAAAATGTAATTAATTTGTAATTCACTTCATTCATTATCATTCATCATATGTAATATAAATTTCACTAAATTTCAAGTATAATGACAATAAAAGGCTTCTATTCTATTCTATAGGCCTATATTAATAAATAATGTTATATTCCATCATATATTTTGTAAAATATAACATCAAAAATATACAGCCTTATATATATTATTTACATACATAATCAAACATTATTATAGTGTTAGTCAAACTAAGGCAATGTAACTTTTGCAAGCAAATGTTGGATATGATTCAGGTTCCCTTAATCAAACTCAATCAGAAACACAACATACAGTCAACTGAACATAGCAACATCCATTCTATGCATTTGTGTTATTACATGTGAAAGCTTCATAATAACATTTCAATCTAAATTCAATTTCAAAAGTACTGATTTATTCTGTTTGAATGGATTGTTGATATTCAGTATTGATAGGAATAAACTTTGGTTTAATATTAATGTTACCTCAGACAGACGCATTGGACTCAGATGCTCTTTACTAAAATTTCCACTTTACCCCAGACCGAGACAAGAAAAAGTCCATATGAGGTTGAGAACGAGACGAGACCAAGAACGCTCGTTTATGGTCTCGAGACCGAGACTAGACTCGACTACTACAATACTAACAAACATTCATTCCTGCATTTCAAGCAGGACCCATTCACAAAAATTTAGGATGGGGACAAGTTAATGATAGTAATGATGTAAAAAGCTACATAATGATGTGATTATAAACAAGTGATGTCAACAGGTGATTATAATCATGATTTAATACAAAAGCACTATCCACAAACAGCTAAGTCTTTGCAGAGAAATATTTAAAAACAATTTTCCTCAAAGAAAGACTGGGAGGTATTTAAATATTTCAGTCCTAACTGTTAGCTTGTTTTGCATTGTGTTGTTGAAAAATGCAGAGACGTCCCTGCAAAAAGATGTCGACTTGAAGGCAGCTTATGTTGCTCTAAAATCTCAATGTGCTATTCTCCATTAATGCTGCCAACACAGAAGTGTAAATGACCTTTGCCGAGGGCACTGACACAATACCCTACAAAACCCCATATCTCTTCCCACCTTTGCTCCTCAAAGACTCCTTTGGTGGATGCTGTTTTTGTGCCAAATCATGATTATCATCACCTGTTGACATCATCTGCTTTTTATATCATTTATAGCCCAAAATTGTCCCTGTCCCAACTTTTTTGGAATGTGTTGTAATTTTGAAATGTGGGAATGGATGTTTATTAAAAAATGAAATTAAGTTGACAAGAAAAACATATCCATAATGTAATTGTTTATGGAGGAAAATTATCCAGCATTTCCTGTGAGTGGCAAAGGTATGTGACCCTTTGTTTTCAGTATCTGGTGAGGGCCCCTTGTGCAACAAAACTGCAAATAAACATGTATGGTAACTGCTGGTCAGTGCTGCACATCAGCTTTGAGGAATTTTAGCCAATTCCTCCATACAGAACAACTTCAACTCTGGGATGTCTACGATATGAAATATCCATACTGTCATTTTCCACATGTCCCAGGTTTTTCTTATTTGGGGTTGTATTCAACCTCCCTCACCTTAAAATGTATTATGCTGATGTGTAGTCAATTGAATGGGAATATACAACAAGTCTCAGTAAAAAAGAAAGAATATTTGTTATTATGTCAAAGCAATTTGGATAACGAATCTGACATAATTTTGAGTTTAAATGAAAAACAAATCTAGCTCTCTTGACAAATGTCCATGTATACTATTATTCAACCCTCAACCTCAGTACTTCCTCAGCATCCATTTAGCTTGAAACGTGATTTGGGTGCAGACATTATCATTGTCTTGCTGTCTTGAGTCCAAATGATCACCAAAGTTCACCACAGAAGGCACAACATCTCCTCCTGAAAATTGCTTGAAATGGTTTGCTATTTCTGTGAATCTATGACACCTGTCACACAGTCATGATTTCCAGTTCTTGCAGCACAAAACCATCCCCAAATCATAACTGACCCACCTCCATGCTAACCCACGGTCAGTCATAAGACATTTGATCATAAACCTCACCTTTCTTGTGCCAGACAAACCACTGATCCATATCGTCAAGCAGTTCCAATTTGTTTAGTCATTCCGTAGAACTGTGTCCCAGAACTCTGCAAGACTAGCCAAATTCTTTCTGGCATTCATTCTTGTGCTTCTTGGTCAAGAGTGGAGTCCTTCGTGGAGTCCGGCCATGAAGTCTTTAATTGTTAAGTGATCTTCATATGCTTGAGAGTCACATATTTGTCCCAGTCTTCATCAGGTGATATGGTAAGACTTTTGCAGTAACACAGGGGCTTGTTGTCCTGATGAGTTTGCTAAGGCCTCTGGGTGGAATTTTTGGCATTCTCCCACAGCCAGGCATTTTTGCTGCTGTTTTGATGCTTCTAGTGGTGTCACTAGGAATGTTCAAGGTTTTGGATATAACCACTACAACCACTGCCCTTCTGGTGCAATGAAATTTACTGAATTTTAGCCTCCATACAGAACAGCTTCAACTCTAGGATGTAGGTCAGTTTCCTCGCATGAACTGCGACCTTCAGGACCTTCCATAACAGTTCTATTAGACTAAGGTCAGAATTTTGACGTGGCCATTCCAAAACATTAACATTTCTTCTTTTACCATTCTTTAGGAGAACTATCTGTGTGCTAAAGGTCGTTGCATTTCTGCATGACCCACATTCTCTTGAGATTCATCCAACCGGGCACCACTTGCATCCTATTGACTGAAAACACCTGACTGTAATTTCACATTCAAAATAACTGCTAATCAAGTCAAGTCAAGTCAAGTGCGATCTATTTATATAGTGCTTTTTACAATGGAGCATTGTCTCAAAGCAACTTTACAAGTTTAGATTATCTCCTAATATCTACATCCAATCCCAACTTGAGCAAGCCTAGGGCAACAGTGACAAGTGACAGTGACTCCCTAAGTGTTAATCCTAGAGGTTTACATACTTTTGTCACTCATTCATTCGTTCATTTTCTTTTCTGTGTACTCCTAGCTGGCAGCAGAGTGCTCAAGGCAGGAACAACCCTAAACAGGGCACCAATTCATCGTAGGTCACATACACTCACACACATTAGAAACACCACTTAACCTAACTGTCTTGGAATGTGAGAGGAAACTGGTACCCGGAGTAAACCCACACAGACATGGGGAGGACAAGACAACTCCAAGCTGGCAGAGTCCGAGGTTGGGATCAAACCATGGACGCTGGAGGTGTGAAGCGAGCTAACTGTTACGTCATCGTGCCACCCTTTTGCCACTCAGAGATATGCAAAAAGGCATCCTTTTCCTCAATATACAAATGACCAAGCATTATATTTTTTATTTTAAGACTTGTGTGAAAATCGAATGAGGTTTTATGAATTATTAAGGAATATTATAGGAACTAGGCTCACAGACTTTCAAATACCACAGTAGATATTTTTGAGTGTATCAATAACTTGTGAAACAGGTTTTCGAATGAACATTTCATGCTGAAAACACCAAGTAACAGCAGTTATCACGGTGTTGAGAACTGTGGTAGAATAAATGTCAACAGCAGATGGTGTCAGTTTTCATTTAACCGGAATGTGTGTCATAAAAAAGCGGAACAGGTTTTTCACACATTCATAGCTTTTATTTTTATTTGAATGTTATCAGTTTGGATGTTGCCTCTTGCTATGAAAACAGCAAACACACAGAGTGCATTTTCATTTTTATTTGGACAGGTATTAAGTTAGTTGTGTAGAAAATTAAATGTTTTTTTTATTACTGTTTGGTTATGAAACACCATGATGAGATGAAGAAAATGAAAGGCAAATCATGCAGCATATGCCTACTTTTATTTCTGTTCCAAGTCACTCATCCTTATGAGCAAAAAACGCTTTATTATAAATCTTTGAAGACTGGACATGTCGTGGGTTTGAATATTCGTTGTGTTGTTGATCTTTCCTGACAACAGTTACCTGTCAAATTCGTCAAGTAGCCTACATAAAAAGAGCAACTTGGGGAAAACGTTTTCGTAACTCACATACTCAACCCACATTACACTCAATAGAGCACAAGAGCAAGCTTACGTAAGAGCAGGATTTAACATGGACAAGGCAGCATCGATGTTAGGCTGGAAAGCCTGTATAGTGAAAATAAACTAATATACATTAACCTACAAGTACTGTGTTAATTACAAGAGCTATTCATATAATGAGCCAAATAGAATAGTTCAATATGGTTCGTACTTAGCCAGAATTAGGTCAAGGAGAATATGAAAACGCTACCCTGTAGCTACATTTACTCAGAACTGACGATCTCATTCTGTTATTAAATGAAGTGTAGGTATGAGATACAGCAATCACTATTAGAGCACGTATACATAGATTAATAAACAATATGACTGGATAAATTAAACCAGTGGTTACTTACATGTCTTTTTAGCACCGATGAGCATCACCACCCACATATGGGTCATACCACATCGACAGAGATTTGACGCAGCTTTTAAACACAGTGTATTTAACTATACATTCACAAATATAATCACAGATACTATAGGATTTAACCTCAAATATGGAGCTCAGACGCGAAGAGTGAAATAAGGGGAAACAGACAAGCATCTACGTTGTCAGGCAACGAGAAACAGACACGCTATTGGTCGGATCGGAAAAAAAGTAAGAAATAGAGAAACGGGGCTGGGGACGGGGTGGACTCAATCAGGCTGCACTGTCATACTATCCCGGACGCTTTGCAATTATGCAATGATAAAATTACAACTTTACACATAAATAAGAAAACTACGTACAAATGGCTTTATTTTCCATTGTTATATGGAAGGCAACGCATATCCTGGTACCCGGAGTAAACCCACATAGACATGGGGAGGACATGCCAACTCCAAACTGGCAGAGTCCGAGGTTGGGATCAAACCATGGACGCTGGAGGTGTGAAGCGAGCTATCTGCTCCGTCACCGTGCCACCCTTTTGCCACTCAGAGATATGTAAAAAAGCATCCTTTTCCTCAATATACAAATTACCAAGCATTATATTTTTTATTTTAAGACTTGTGTGAATATAGAATGAAGTTTTACGAAATATGTTGCAACATGTCAATAAACGTTTCGTTATATTTTTAAGGAGCAGCAAAAAGCTAATACAAAGCAAGAAAACAACCAAAAAGGGATTATCCCACACTCTCAATAAATTCTGGCTTTAAATTTAAAAGTGAATTTAGTCTGAAAAATAACTATTTTTAACAAAACAAAATATTCCATAATTATTGGCACCCCTAGAAAGAGCTTACTGCAATGCTCTTCTGGCAGATCTTCCCATGCGTACAGTCAGACCACTGCCACTGGGTCAGAATGCAGCAACGCTACTGGGTTTTTACAAGACAAGCATCAAGACTCTTCTCCACATAGGCCTGCTGGCACTCAGGTGGTGGGAAAAACTTCCACTGCGTGTCTGAAAGGCTGAGTCTCTTGCTGTCTGCAAACAAAGACTAAAGACTCAACTCTTCACTAAGCACTTAATTGAAGACTGAACCTTCCCTTTCATATTGAATTAAAAAATAGCCTACTCTTTGTGAATGTTTGTGGCTTTACCTACATCAGATCCTTATAGGATTTTAGTTGGGTTGTGATTTTGGTATATTGCTTATTTGTACTAACTTGAGATAAAGTCTACTAAGAAGAATACAAAGCACTTCTATAAGTTTCAATGGATCTGGGCATCTGCTAAATGCTGTAAATGTAAATGTTATAGGAGAAGACTAAGTTCACTTTTAGTGGCGAAGGGAGGTTCTACAAAGTCTTAAGTACAGGGGTGCCATACTTGTGGCACATGTGGTTTTGTTAAAAATAACACTGCATACTATAGAGGTCTGTATATACAGTACAGGGTTAAGTGACATGACATGGAATTATTTGAGATTACGCAAAATATATGTTAGTGTAAGCTAATTCACCAAAGGAGACTTTGTAATTGTTGCCAGGGGTGCTAAATAATTGTGAAGGGGATTGCACACAGACTTTGAAGTCATTAGTGACACGGTTACCATGTCACTTGGTATGAACACAGATAAACATGAAATGTAAATACTATTGTATTCATTAAATGTATTATACATTTCAAAGACAAAGGTTTACAAAGTATATGTACAAGTACTTGTATTGTGTTTCACTTCAAATAAGCCTGGAATATCTGCTGCAGCCAGAGAAAATATATGCCTATATAAATGCCAGATTGTAATAATTACCTAGGATCTGTAGCTTAGCCAAAAAAGGAGTTTTCTGAGGCTGTTATCACGCTCATCCAGCTGGAAAAGGTTACAAAAACATCTCTAAAGAGTTTGGTCTTTACCAATGCACAGATTGTATACAAATGGAAGATCTCCCCATTGTTACTTGGTCAACCAACAAAGATCACTTTGAGAGCAAGGAGTGTAATAATCCAAGAGGTCACAATGAAATCCAACTAAAGGCCTCTATCACACGTTGTTCTACCAAAAATGGTTAAAGAACCATAGGATTTTGTTTTAGGTAAAAATAATATGTTTTGGCAATTCCAGATCAAAGTCCAGACCTTAATCCAATTGAAATGTTTGAAATCAGTTAATGCAAGGAAACCCATCAATTTCACAGAGTTGAAGTATGGAGAAATTGGCTAAAATTCTTCCAAGCTGATGTGCAGCACTGACCAGCAGTTACCATACATGTTTATTTGCAGTTTTGTTGCACAAGGGATCCACACCAGATACAGAAAACTAAGGTTCACACACCTTTGCCACTCACAGAAAGGAAATACTGGATAATTTTCCTCCATAAACAACCAAGTGTAATATTTTATACTTATAATTATTTGTATAATTGGGTCTCTTCCCTTAATTTTAGAACTTGTGTGAAAATTGGATGACGTTGTAGGTTATATTTATGCAGATATATAGAACATTTAAAGAGTTCACAAACTTTTAACCTCCACTGCACATCTGTATACAAAATTATATAATAATTACACTGTCTCAGTTAATTTAGAAGGTAGGGTATTACTGGTAAATAAGTCTGAAAATGACAACTAAAATAAAATCAAAAATATTGAATCTGTTTCTTGACCAGATTACACTTTTATTATACATCATGTAAGCATTTTCTTTCTCCTACACAGAAATTCTGTAACACAAATTTTAAAAACCTGGCTTTCCAAGTTGTTGTTTGTATTATTATTGTTGCTATAATTATTATGTACAATTATTTTGACTATATAAAACACTGACAATCAGCAGCACAAATCATACTTTAAAAAGTAAACATTCAGCTTTTTATGAGTAATGAACTGCATGCAATTAGCTTTATTTGATATTGTCATATTTAACATCACATGCACAGGCAATTCATAAACATCCAAAAAATATTTACAACAGATATTTGTCAACTCTAGCCATTAGAAAACAGGAAATTTGGTTTAAAGGTAGTACACAATGAGCATCATTTTAAGACTAACCATAAAATGCAAATTTATTAAATACCAATACAGAATTATTAAGCTCACAACATTTATCTACTAAAATAAAAAAGTTAATATATCAGTTGAACAATTAAGCAGTCAATGTTTCATGTAGAGACTGAAGAACAGTGCTAACATGACGTAGAAAGTAGTTTGTATGAATCTGAGTTAATTAGTTACTAACTGGGATTGGCCCTCTCTTTGGCTCTTCATTAGGAAGCACAAGGTCTGTGGAGCTCCTTTTCGTCTGTAGCCACCAAGTCCTCATCTCACCTTTGCCCTGTAAAACAAAGGCACAGACAAGCAGTAAATCTGATCTTTGTGCCATGACCTAATTAATAATAAATGAGAAGACTGAAGGCATCTGAAGCCAAGATCCAATTGAGACATGACTCTGAGTACATATTTGCATTTGTTATATTACTGAATTAACAAAAGAAGTTGCAAAGAGTTGTCATAATAAAGTAAATTGACAATGTACACATAAATCAGTTTGTCAGTTCCATATCTCAGTGGAAACCATGGTGAATTGGCTAACATCAGGGGCGTTTCTAGACTGCTTGTCATACTGGGGCGCACAGAATTTAGAGGGGCACATCCTTATCCTTCTGCTTGCCAATCAGTCATAGGGACACAACTGCATAAAAATAAGTCTGTTAAACACTAAATAGATTAAGCAATTTAACACTAAAGTGGGTGTTATGCTGTCTTTAATGAGAACTGAAGAACAAATTAACATTATCTTTTATTAATTGCATTAATTTTCTTTATACTGATGAATATAATGCCTTTGCTTGTTTAATGGATGTCTTTGCTTTAGTGGTCTAATATGTACTTTTAGGAAGTTATGGAGTTATAAGTGGCTAGCCAAAACACATAGCTATGACTTTCTTTTAAATATTTGCGGATGTTGAAAAACCAAAAGTAACTGGCTCTAACTGAAAGAATTAGCTTCTCAACCTTTTGGAAAGATGCTGGGGCATTACATAGTGCCTGTAGTGAATTTAATTGGCGTGAGTAAAATTGACTTTGTAACACTATGATTTTAGAGGGGCACAGCAACATTTTGGCTAACATTCTTACTCTTATAAAACAATAGAATGTGTTTAGTTTTTTTCCGATTACCACACCACATGGTAATAAAAAAATTATATTGCATTTCGTCTTCGGTCTGAACTCTTATCACTGGTTTGTCTGATAAAATGTAATAAATGTAACTACTCAATGGTTTTCATTTGCTCTGTTTAGGCAGTCCTGCTACTAACAGTGACATAATAATTCATACAGTCTTACCTTCACATTTAAAGTACCACGACAAAGCAGGACATATCCACCTAGAGAGTGCAGCAGATCTGCTGTAGATTCACTGCACTGAATCTTTAGAGCTGTTGTATGAGAAATATACAGTATGTATTGTATTTCACTATAAAACAAAGATACACCTTATATAATGAAGAAACGTACTTGTCACAATGCATGACTACACAATACACAATGCACGTTACTCTTTCTTTCTGTCTGTCTGTCTGTCTGTCTGTCTGTCTTTCCCATGTTTTAACTCATCTTATTCTGTTCAGGGTTGCAGCGGTGTCCAGAGCTAATCCCAGAATATATTAGGTCTTGTCCAAAGAATGCCCTGGTCAAGACAACACTCCAACACAGGACCCAACAGGGTTTGCTGGAGGATGATTCCCCATTCAGCCTCTCCTATCTTAGACAAGGCCAGTTGAGCCTGTGTGATGCCCAGCCCTGTTATTTTTTATTAGTACAGTGGTACTGCGGTTCTCAGCCAACTCGGAACTCGTCAAATTCAGTTCTCAATGCATTTTGAGGACAATTCCAGTGACTCGTTTCAGCTGACACATCAGATCACGATTCAGTACACAATGATTCAGTGATTCAGATTCACAATAGCGCTTGCTCAGTGCAGATGTTTTTATTTATTTTATTTACATCTACAGTACTGTAGTCTTACTGCAAATAAGTCTTAGTTCTAAAAAGCCTAGTATAACAGCCAACCATAAGGAAAACAGTGAGAACCCTTGCGCAGTATGATATTCTAACACATTTGCTGGGCTTTCAGGCTGCAGCTAGCTGAGCAGCAGCACTGAGTTTGCCAATAGAGTAAGTGTTTTGCTTTTACTTTTCACTTTCAATCCATTACTCACTAAATTACATGAGATTTTTCAACACTGTATTATAAAATAATCTTTGTGTTAATGTAATTTTGGCCAACTGTAGGTTAATGTAAGTGTTTTAAACATGGTAAGAGGCTCTGCTTTGATATAGTACCGTATTTTTCGGACCATAAAGCGCACCGGATTATAAGACGCAATATCAACGATCGGCTGCTAACGGATCTATTTTCATACATAAAGCGCACCGGGTTATAAGACGCATTAAATGAAACAAAACTCTTAAGTTCCGTCGGAAACTCAGTTTGGTCTTTACCTGGCGCAGGGCGTCTTCTTGCTTCATCCACTTCCGTACCATTGATTCGTTAATGTTGAATTCTCTCGCAGCTGCTCTATGACCATGTTGTACTGCGTGACTGATAGCGCTGAGTTTGAAATCCGCTTCGAAAATGAATGAATGAATGCACGTACCCTAATGCTGAAGCACATACCGTATTACTCCGCGATGCTGCGCACTACGGTTGCCATAAGCTTCGTAACTTACCAAGGCCGTGCTAAAACATTTTGACAGATTTATGAGCGCCATGTACCATCTACAATCGGTTCTAGGTCAGAAAGCACAACCAGAATTAATTCATACATTAGGCGCACCGCATTTTAAGGCGCACTGTCGATTTTTGAGAAAGTTAAAGTATTTTAAGTGCTCCTTATGGTCCGAAAAATACGGTATAAACAGTTCTACCAAACACTCATTAAGCTCCTCAGTTCATGATACATTTAACTTATGATGAATTTGTTAGAACGTATCCCCATCAGAAACCAGGGAGCACCTGTACAATTCAACTCCATTAATGCATATAGTGCCTTATACAGTGTGCATTTTCTGGGGATCTGGAACGGATTCATTCAATTTACATTATTCCTTATGGGAAAAATTTGAATTTTTGGTGCTTGAAGTGACTTCTGGAACTAATTAACGATGAGAACCAAAGGTACCACTGTATTTTGAAGCACCAGAATAATTAGTACTTCTGTTTTTTCAGACAAATATCTTACTAATGTTTCTGGTCATTATTTACTTCCTAAACATCATTACAAACACTTTATCCTGATTAGTGTTGCAGTGGGGGTTGAACTGGTCCATACCCTGTCAATTCACCCTCTTTTATACCTAGAGTCAATTTAGAGTAGTCAGTCCACCTACCAACATGCTTTTAAAGGCCGATGGAGAAACCCCACACAGGCACAATGAGAACATGCAAAACTCTATTCAAACAATAAGTGGAGCAAAACTTGGGACCCTGGAACTGTGTGGCACCAGTACTAGCTACTATGCTGAAACATAGACTTTCTCCATACAGTAGCAACAGTTGCATGTATGTTGATCATTAACCTAATGTCAACAGAGATCATTTTAATTACCTTCACTGGTGGACTCCATGCGTGATGCTGTGTTCACAGTGTCACCAAATAAGCAGTAACGTGGCATTTTGGTGCCAACTACCCCAGCCACCACTGGGCCTGTAAAGGTCAGATGCAAAGCTATTGTACACAGGATAAGCCAGTAAGGCAAGGATGAAGATACAGGACACTTTCAAAGAGCAGTTGTACTTTCTCTGAGAAAACAGTAATAAGAGTGCAAGGCGGTAACTTTTAGTATCAGCTAAAATACTAAAGGGAAGAAAGATAAGAAATGCAAAGTCAACTATGTCAGGTAAAGCAAATGAAGTGTGCAAACTCCAATCCTACATCAATAAAGTTACGTAACATTTTATGCCACAGAAAGCATTGCCTAATTGTAGTTTCATCAGTCAGTGTAATCAGTATTGAAGCTCCCCAAACCATTATAGCATTTGTGAAATAGTCCAGTGCTGACCTGAGTGGATGCCACTGCGTATCTTCAGCTGTGTGGTAGGCTTGTGTGGAATTTTAAATGCATGGCAAACACTGATCAAATCTAGGGCCATGCTGGCAATTTCACCTGCGTGATTGATGCCGTTCTCATTCGGTACACCAGATACTACCATATCTGAAAATGTTTTCAAAGGTGTGTTAGTTTTTTCCTACTAACATGTTGATTTTACTTTAGTGATATAATGCTTTACTTTTCCACTACAACAGTTCAATAGCCTCCTTGCAAACATACTCACAAGCATCTCCAATTGTCTCCACTTTGTACACGTCGTAGTTGTCAATTATGTCATCAAAAGTGGTGTAGAGTTTATTGAGGAAATCTACAACCTGGTGGGGTGTGCTGGAGCCTGATAGCTGAGTAAAACCCACAATGTCACTGTCCAAAATGAGAGATAAACATATAGATAAAGTAATAATGTTAAAATGAGAAAGATATCACTAAATTGTAAATATTCATTACAAACAAGTGTGCTTTATGCCGACACCTGCCTGAAATATACAGTGGCACTGGCGTAGCTCTGTGCCTCTGTTGTGTATCCTTGTCTAAGATCATCTGCCACTGGTTTAGGGAGCATACCTGTCATATATTAAAACCCAAAATAATGAAGTGCAAAGAGAGTTAATAAATATCAGGTAGCTAATAATTTTATATGTTTAATTTTAATATTTAATATGTGTTAAAACAAAGATTTACTAGTCCTCTCATGACTTGAAAATTTTTTTTTATTATTATTATTCTTAAACTGTATTTATGAGAAAGAAGAAAAGCTAAACCTGTCCACTAGATGGCGACCACAGAACATTTGATTTCCACGATGTTTTTTATTTATTTATTGAAAGAGAGGTTGATGAGAAAGAACTGTTGACATACTATAAAGCAAACGGTCTGTCTTCTGTTTCTCTTGAAGAAGATCTTGGGTTCTTTCAGCAACTATAGATTCCAAGTGCTTACTGTACTTTTCCATCTACAAGCACAAAAAGCATGTTACTCTGACTTAACACTGATGAATTAACATCACAGACATGTGGAATTTAGATTGTGGTTTGAGAGTAACGTGGCTTTTTGGTTAAAATGGCTCTGTTATCAACAATTGATATCAGTATCTAATGCTCGTTAATAGCAGTCTAGCTATCAGTCCAAATAAGAAATGTTAAAACATAACATTTGAAGACAAGCACTGCATTTTCAGAATGGGAACAAGAATGTCTTGTTTTTGCTATTGAAGGTGAATATGTTATGAAAATCATACAAGCAATCATGCTAACTTCTCATTTCCTGTAAGTTTTAACTCAGGAAATTTAGGAAACTAAAACTGCAAAGAACTATATGCAGCAATCCTTGTTCTGTGCTCTATTGTCAAAAAGTTAAAGTTACTTTGTATCAGATTACATACAACTCATATACCACATTTTGCAAGATTTGTCATGAAGAAAAGAAAGAATTGTCTTGTATTACTTTCAGTAAGAAAAAGATCAGTTAGTGAAAAAACTTGATATGACTGTGGCCTTAATATCAGCAGATAAAGCTAAGCAGGTAAAATAACAGAAACTGGACTGTCTGTTGAACATGTCTGAGGGAGGGGAAACTGATCAGAGGCTCCTAGCTGATCTGATCTCCTAGCTGTGCAATGGTGATTGTGGCCCCGTCTGCACCCAGTGACTTGTGCGATAGGATCCAGATCAGGATAAGAAGGGTAAAGCATAAAAAAGAAATAATATTTTATATTATTCAACATATTGAGATTTTAAATAGAAATGTGGCTTTCCCAGACATTTTTCATGTCAGGTGGCTATCTGAGCCCTTTGAGAACTGTTATAGACCATTTGATATGACTATTCCTTTGTGAAAAGGTAGATAATATACAGTGGGGCAAAAAAGAATTTAGTCAGCCACTGACTGTGCAAGTTCTCCTACTTAGAAAGATGAGAGAGGTCTGTAATTTTCATCATAGGTACACTTCAACTATGAGAGGCAAAATGAGAAAAAAAATCCAGGAAATCACACTGTAAAATTTTTAAAGAATTTAATTGTAAATCATGGTGGAAAATAAGTATTTGGTCACCCACAAACAAGCAAGATTTCTGACTCTCACAGACCTGTAACTTCTTCAAGAAGCTCTTCTGTCCTCCACTCGTTACCTGTCTTAATGGCACCTGTTTGACCTCGTTATCTCAACCAGTCAGACTCCAAACTCAACAATGGCCAAGACCAAAGAGCTGTTGAAGGACAGCAGGAAGAAAACTGTAGACCTGGGAAGAGTGAATCTACAATAGGCAAGCAGGTTGGTGTGAATAAATCATCTGTGGGAGCAATTGTAAAAAAATGGAAGACATACAAGACCATTGATAATCTCCTCGATCTGGGGCTCCACGCAAGATCTCATCCTGTGGGGTCAAAATGATCATGAGAATGGTGAGAAAAAAATCCCAGAAACTACACGGAGGGACCTTATGAATGACCTGCAGAGAGCTGGGAACAAAAGTAACAAGGCTACCATCAGTAACACACTATGCCGAGATTGACTCAGATCCTGTGCAATAGCCAGGTGTGTCCCCCGGCTTAAGCCAGTTACATGTCCAGGCCCTTCTGAAGTCTGCCAGAGAGCATATGGATGATCCAGAAGAGGATTGGGAGAATATCATGTGGCCAGATGAAACCAAAATAGAACTTTTTGGTAAAAACTCAACTTGAGGAAAGGATGCTGAGTTGCATCCCAAGAACACCATACCTACTGTAAAGCATGGGGGTGGAAACATCATGCTTTGGGGCTGTTTTTCTGCAGAGGGGACAGGACGACTGATCCGTGTTAAGGGAAGAATGAACGGGGCCATGTATCGTGAGATTTTAAACCAAAACCTCCTTCCATCAGTGAGAGCATTGAAGATGGAATGTGACTGTGTTTTCCAGCATGACAAAGATCCCAAACACACCGCTCGGGCAACAAAGGAGTGTCTCCGTAAAAAGCATTTCAAGGTTCTGGAATGGCCTAGCCAGTCTCCAGACCTCAACCCCATAGAAAATGTGTTGAGGGAGTTGAAATTCCGTGTTGCCTCAAAACATCAGGAGGAGATCTGCATGGAGGAATGGGCCAAAATACCAGCTACAGTGTGTGCAAACCTGGTGAAGACTGACAGGAAACGTTTGATCTCTGTCATTGCCAACAAAGGTTATGTTACAAAGTATTGAGTTGAACCAAATTTATTGACCAAATACTTATTTTCCACCATAATTTACAATAAAATTCTTTAAAAATCCTACAATGTGATTTCCTGGATTTTTTTTTTCTCATTTTGCCTCTCATAGTTGAAGTGTACCTATGATGAAAATTACAGACCTCTCTCATCTTTCTAAGTAGGAGGCCTCGCACAATCAGTGGCTGACTAAATACTTTTTTGCCCCACTGTAGGTAAATCAAGAGGTTAATAAACATTAATTTGCGGCTTATTATAATAGTAATTAGTAACATAATTGTGTCAAATTCAGGTTAATCTTACCAGGTTCATCATCATATCTACTGGACTGACTTTGTGTGGGTTCATTTTATCCAGCATCTTTTTCACCTGTTCAAATGTAGGTCTGGTGGTGACACTGTGGGACCAGCACTTCTTGATCAGCTATAATTATTATTATACAAAACAAGGCTTAAGTGAGAATTTTTGCAATGTTTTAACAATATCAAACAACTAAAATTCCCACTGGCTATGGGCTACTCTTCATGTAGCTGAATATAATCAAATACTATTAATGATTTAGCAAATGTCTAGTCATATGTTCATCATTATCAAATGATAGGTGTAACTTTTATATTACGTATTTTATCTAGCACTGATCAAATTATTAGCAACAAACCTCACAGTAATCCACTTGATTGGGACAGTCACTGTCTGATTTCCCAGCTTTCAGTTCAGGAAGGGGCGGACGCCACATTATGTCAAGCTTCATTGGTTCAGCTTGATCCTGCTGCATTTGGATCATATTAATCATCTGCAGATTGAATAACATTGTCTAACAAATAATTCCCGACTCCTCAGTACTTACAGAGATGAAGTCACTGCGTGTGGCTATCTCCACCAAGATAACTGAATAACTGGAAAGAAAAGAAAACAAAGTATATTTTTCACACTGTTTACAAAACTGCACCCTTTGTTTGAAAAGACTCAGGTTTCCTACAAGGTTTCTGTTTGTCTGTTCAGATAATGAATGTTTCATAGATGTTCACACTTTGTGAACTTCAGGATGAATTTCCTGGATTGATTAATGCTAGTAAAACTGTTAAGTAAATTTGTAACACAAGTAGGCTACATATCTAGACAAAATACAGTGTATTATTTTAACTCACTTCTGATGTGAACTTCTTTTCAACTCGTCGCCTTATATATTCATGAATGAAGTAAAATTTACATGAATATTTAGATAATGATTGCTTGATACGTATGACTTTTATTCAAAATGCAGAATATACTTGTTGTTTTTGTATTATAACATATTGTCTTTCAAATTAAACAGTTAATGTGACTTAGTTATTGGTTACAGATTTTGAGTGAAACAGCACTGATATTGTCTGGTTCTTCTTAAAGAGATATGCCTGTCAGAAACTATAGAAGCTAGGTTTCCTAGAGAAACAGAAATACTGTATTTCTTGGCATGAGGTTTGTATAACCCAGTGTCCAATTAACTCTTTTCTTGGCTACATTAAATTCATTTATGCTCAAACGCTTTATAGCTTGGCTAAAATGATGATTGAATATCCTCAATCAGATGGCATCCTGCTTACTGGTCATGTCTGAATGCATTTACGTTTGAATGCTGCTTTGAAGTAAATTCTGAAGTTAACAGCTGAATTTAGTTTTTCCCTGTTAGCTTTAGATATTTAAGTAGCTAGTTAAGTAACCTTGATTTGTCAAATATCAAGGACTTTCTTTTTGTGACAATTTTTCAAATATAATGTATGGGGAGTTGAGTTTCCTACAAAACAATCAGTAATTATGGTAAATACAATCAATAAAAGGAATGACTTCTGTGTTCCGTGTGCAGCTTACATAACATAGCTCTCACCTGTACACATCAGCTGCAGCAGTGTTAGTGCTAGTGCTGCCCAACAACACTTCTGGGGCACAGTATATGCGACAAAGGTTTCCACAGTGAAAGGTTCCACTCAGTGCTTCCAAGTCCTCTTTCCTATAGGCGAGTAGACCATAGTCTGAGTAATAAAAGAGAAATATTATAATTATCAGAAATTGAAAACCTTATCTTCTGTGGGAGAACATAATACATCTGTGCTAAAACATTAGAACACCACTGGAATGGTTTACACAATCTTTAGAGTAGACATTTCACCTGATATTTTGCAGACCCAGCGATCATCAACAACACAGTTGCGAGAGTGAAGCCGTCCATGGAACATTTTGTGTTGGTGGAGGTAAGCCATCCCACGAGCGATATCAGTGGCAAATGATAAGCTGAGGAAAAACAGAAACTGTGAATGATGGAGAGCTTTCACAAAGAAATTTGAATTTGTAAAGGTTTATTGAGGTAAAATCAAGATGGACTTACCGAAAGCCCCAGTTGATAGGAATATCTTCATTTAGAAGAACATCAGCAAGGCTTCCTTTAGGACAATACTCTGTAATGATGCAAACAAAGGGGATTTCGATGGAGCCTCCGATGAACTTAACCAGGTTTGGATGATCTAGCTCCCTATTTAAGAACAGTCATCTTGTGAAACCTTCAAAAATGCTATTAAGCAAGACATTTGCAAGCCACATGTTGAAGCCATTACCTAATTTCTTTCACCTCTTTCCGGATTGTTTTGGACAGAGTGAAGTGCTTTCTCTGGATGTGTTTCACAGCCACTGTCCTTCCATCGCTAATAAGAAAGACAAGCTTTTATTAAAGCAACTTTCAATGCATGTATCGCCAATAAACAGATAAACAGTACTCACTATATGCCTGGTTGAATAAATCCTGGCTTGAAATTGGAGTTCACCACTGTGCACACCGTAACATCCGTGGCACGGCTAATGCTAGAGCTGCTCTTCACTGGTTGTAGACTGGTGGTGCTACAGAAGCCCATATAGCAGGCCTTGCCTGTGAGAACCCAAAGTCACATCTGTGCAGTTAATCCAGGCCATCTTTACTTACTGTGTGAACAATTCATTATAAACATTTCACACTGAAACGCTGGAGGTGCTGGGAGATCTTACCAAACATGATATTATTGTAATTGATGATCCAGCTCTCATCCCAAAACATCTTCTGCTTTTGATACTGTAGCCACTAGAGAACAAAACTGCTCTATTAAATGATTTAGTGATTGTAAAAGCTGTAGTTTAACACACTTTCCAGTGTAGTATGAGCTGTCTCACCACCACAGTTAAGATGAAACCACTACAAATCAAGGCAACTGGGAGCCCAATGGCCACCTTGATGGACATAGCCATAGGACAAACACCACAGTCTGCAGGGCACGTCAGACAGCTCTCCTCTGGTTCACAGATATCATCTCCACACACTAACCCAAAGACAGAGAGAAAGAGAGTGAATGAAGAGATGATCACAGTCTCGGTTTCCTTCTGCTTTGCCTAATGAGGGTTATGGCAGAGACATAATGAATATTTAATTATTTTCTAAACTTGTACTGCAATATGAAGGTTATTTTGTCAGCACTAACCTTGAGCACTAACAACAAGCACTTTGGACTCTAATGCAGCATGCATTTGGCCCACTTTGATATGGGCAATGACGGAAGTCACTCCCAAGTGGACCAGCACCACCTGTGCAGGAAGAATATAAATTACTTACTATTGTGGAGGCTTGGGTAATTTATAATTCCCAAAGTCTTTATTTTATGGATTCCATGCTAAATACTATTCTCATCACACATTTATATTGACATTACAATTATGAATCAGTGGAGATTATTTAATAAATGTTAATAATCACCATGTTAATAAATGTTTCAAATACTATTGTATAGCTTAAAATTAATAAATGAAATAAAAATATAAAAATTGCTATCCCACCTTTATAGAAAGACATTACATTTTATCATCTTAATTACATCAGACATTATCCTTTTTCCTGACAGAGTAAGATTATTGCAAACTGGACAACAAACATCTTTTATGTCACCTTTGAGGTCCACAGAAGCTGACTCATCTTGCCTGCCTTAGACACAGTATGAGTAACAATTTCACCATCGTCTGGAATCCAAGGACCACAAATCCCTCTCTGTGACATAAACAACAATTAATTTAAACCTTAACATTACCTTCTGGAGACTAAAGATAATTTTGGCCGTAATTAATGCTGGTGATTTCGCACTTTGGTGATGTACTAATGAAAAGCTTTAGTAAGCACTAATCAAGGGATTGGGTGTTGCTCATATCTTACAGCATTCTCTATCAGCCACTGATCTTGTGACTTACGTGATATTCATGATACAAGCAAACAAATTATGTAAACTATCTGAATACGTAGTTAGAACATCTAAATACCTACAACCAGTTATTTTTCATTCTTAAGTCAAAAAATTTAAACTTACAAAATTACATATGGATTTTAGGGCAAATTCCATGTGAGGGTATTTTTATAAGCCATTCTCAATTAAGACCTCTTACCTGAAGACAATTCAATTCAGTGCTTCAGAGTAGGAATAATACAAGACTGAAGTTGCTAAAAGTTGATCATATGTTTGATATAGGCTGGTTTACTTATATATAACTTGCTATACATTTTCTGGCTATGTCATACTTTATTTATTTGGTGTGTGTTCTCACATTCACTGACCATAAGAGCAAGTGGACAAGAGTGAATGTTGGCATGATAAATGCAGCAGTTGTGCTCGTTGGCACTGTTCCAGTTAGAAGGACATTCATGTTCACAGCAGAATTTCTTAGCTTCTGATGCATTACTGTGAAAGAAATAAAAGAAATACTGAACATGAATACTGTCATAACTGTGGCCTGCTGGTTATTGCAAATGCACTTGATGACTTTGTGAATATAGTTGAATCAAGTGCACAATCTATGCAATCAAGACGAGTGCAGCACTCAAAGGTGCCTCATTTAAAAGCTGTTATCAGGACCTTGCATATTCTCTCCCTTTTCTGACATATGCTTCTTTCGTTTGGCACATGAACATCTGAACTAATGTAGCTGATACTTACTGGAAGTTTGTCAGACACAAGACACAAACTATGTGGAATGATGTGTATGGAACCTTTCCAGTCTGCTGGTGCTGGGTTATGCCATCATAAGGTAATGAAGCGTATAATACAACAGGCAACAAATTCTGAAAACATTGCATTACCAATACCAGAGTAGGGTCTGGGAACAGGAAGGACCAGGGAATCAAATCATGAACATACTAATAAATTGTGAGTTTTAAATGTGGTGAGAGAATTTGTTCATTAAATGTCACTTAATGATTAATCCAACCTCATCTGAAGACACTGGCTGCAAGATGTGAGGCAGGATTCCATTTCATTACAGTGCATTACACACTTCCACCTGGAGGCAATTTAGTTAAACCAATCCACTTATGGGTAGTTTTCTTTTTATGACATGCAAAATTTCACAGATCATTATGGAAGAAGTTCTTGTCTATGCTTGTCATTGATAAACATCCAGGCTCATAGTCTCAGTGCGACTTCAAAACATAAGAAGCCGATAAGGTTTGTTCAAGATCTACAATGATAACTCACCTGAAGTGAAGGATCCTGTTCCTGACTGCATATTCATAAAATGAATCAGAAGCGGTGACAGAGTAAGTAACATTAAACTCTTCTCCATCTGTGACTTTCTCTGGAGGGCGCTGCACCCAGGCCATCTCTAATCCTGTGAAACAAGTGTGTGTGTATTTAATTGGCTCCATATCATGATGATACATTACACAGCTTAATGTGGTTTGAATAGTTTCTTTTCAAATGGGCACACCCATTTAAGCCATGTCTTAACAGATCTATATTTGCTTGTGTTCCTACTGCCAGAAAAGTATGGCACTTTTTCATGTTTCAATTCAACCAATATTTAATTAATAATATTGTCTTGTTATTTTGTTCATTTTCTCAGATATATTTTTTAATGTGATACAGTATTAACCGTTGTCTGCCAGCTTTGGGAGGTTATGGCAGGAACACAGAAAATAGATATTTCATAAGAGATATATCAATATATTTATGAGGAAACTATTATGATTTATTTTATCCTAACACAGAACATTTCGATTAGATTAAGGTCAGGACTTTGATTTGGCCATTCCAAAACATTAACTTTATTCTTCTTTAACCATTCTTTGGTAGAACGACTTGTGTGCTTAGGGTCGTTGTCTTGCTGCATGACCCACCGTCTCCTGAATTTCAGTTCATGGACAGATGTCCTGACATTTTCCTGTAGAATTCTCTGATATCATTCAGAATTCATTGTTCCATCAATGATGACAAACCGCTCTGGCCCAGATGCAGCAAAACAGGCCCAAACCATGATACTACCACCACCATGTTTCACAGATGGGATAAAGTTCTTATGCTAGAATGCAGTGTTTTCCTTTCTTCAAACATAACGCTTTTCTTTTAAACCAAAAGGTTATATTTTTGTCTCATCCATCCACAAAACATTCTTCCAATAGCCTTCTGGCTTGTCCACGTGATCTTTAGCAAGCTGTAGACGAGCAGCAATGTTCTTTTCGCAGAGCAGTGGCTTTCTCCTTGCAGGGATGCCATGCACATCATTGTTGGTCAGTCTTCTTCTGATGGTGGACTCATGAACATTAAAATTAGCCAATGTGAGAGAGGCCTTCAGTTGCTTAGAAATTACATTGGGGACCTTTGTGACCTCACCAACTATTACACGCCTTGCTTTCGGACTGATATTTGTTGGTGGACCACTCCTGGGAAGGGTAACAATGGTCTTGAATTTTCTCCATTTGTACACAATCTGTCTGACTATGGATTGGTGGAGTCCAAACTCTTTAGAGATGGTTTTGTAACCTGTTCCAGTCTGATTAGCATTAACAACTCTTTTTCCGAGGTCCTCAGAAATCTCCTTTGTCTGTGCCGTGATACACTTCCACACACGTGTGTTGTGAAGAGCAGGCTTAGACAGATCCCTGTTCTTTACTCACACCTGATTGTCATCCCATTGATTGAAAACACCTGACTCTAATTTCACTTTCAAATTAACTGCTAATCCCAGAGGTTCATGTTTGAACTCCATGTCATTGATGATCTGGTTTATTTGTGGAAGAAACAAAAATGGCATCCTTAATCTTGGCAACAGTTATTCTTGCAAATATCTGTGTCAAGTAACAAAATCCATTACATTCTTTGTTCATTTCTTTCATGAAAATTAAATGAAGAGGAGGCAAATATATATCTGTTGGGTTGACAAATACACCTAACCCAAACCCTAGGTTTATGTGCCAAACTTTTCTGCCCTGGAACAAAAGGCTTATTGACTGGTCAGTTCTTTGTAATGTTATGTGACCATTTACCAATTCTATCCCATTCACCAAGGAAACAATAGTACTTTGTATATCTGAGCTGCATTCCTACTAGCAGTCCGGGTACTTTTACATCACCACAAATGTTCCAGTTGTAATAGTTGTACTCTATGTGTTTCAGTAACAGTTCCATGTTACTGTAGCTTTTTTTTAATGTGTCCTGCATAGCCAGTGGGGTGGAAATTGATATTGTGTAAAAGGACAACTTTCAGACTTAACACGGTAGAATCTATAAAAAGACAATTTTTTGGAGTCATACATATAAACCAAAGCCGTGAACAATCCATCAGCATCAGTGCAGAAACTTGCAGGTTGTCAACTTGCATACATAAGTCAAATGTTCTTGATGGTTCCAAAAGATAGAAATGTTTGTACCCCGTGACAGCAAACCATATCCTTTCAATCTTGAACCAAGTAGTTCTGCCAAATTGTTTTGACAAATCGAAGTACCTGAAAAGATCATTTAATTCTGCATGTGACATTAGAAGAGGATAACCAGGCATAAAGCGTTCAACATCTGGATATTGATTGTTTTCCACATCTGATTCATGTGTTGTAGCATTATGTAGCATCTGTTGTAGCATCTTGTAGCATCTGCCTCATATAAGCTCCATGTCTTTGTTGGCTTCAGTACGTCATGTGGCACTGGTTTCATGGCTGAAGGCAGACTGGTGTTTCATTATATTTCTTCATTTTAGTAGAAAAGCCAGATACATTTTTC
This sequence comes from Ancistrus triradiatus, assembly GCA_025084515.1. NCBI lineage: Eukaryota > Metazoa > Chordata > Actinopteri > Siluriformes > Loricariidae > Ancistrus > Ancistrus triradiatus. Next base: position 45,598 of record JAJAGP010000057.1, on the reverse strand, counting down.
AGGCAGAAATAACATTCCATAACATGATCCTTTTGTTCTCAACATATCACTGCAACTGCAAATGGCTTTGACTTTCAAGCACTTCCAAATAAGGCTTAAAGGTTGACTGCACAGGTCACACAACCGAAGTAGAGCTAATACGATTTCTTAATAAGTGCAGTTATGCTGCTTCTTTAAGCCAACATATAAGACTGATGAGACCTTTCTAGACAGTAACAGTTCCATGTTACTGTAAGTCTAGGCTAAAGACATACCTGTTTGCTCAGGCTTTTGGCTAGATTTAGACCAGGAGTCATGTCTGGCCTGCCTGCCTTGTCCGTTAGCCGGGAGTGTCGAGTGGGCGGTCTGGCTGAACTGGGCATCGGTCCACTTGATCTTGACTCGTGCATCCTTGCCTTAGAATAAGGGCAGAGCTGGGGGTTCATAGTCAAAGAGTCTTATGGTGATCAGAGACGTGGGTTGCTGTCTTCTGCCTCCCGTGGGGTTGCCGATGTCTCATGTGATCCCTCTTGGCTGTGTTACCTACCAGTTCTCCTCTTTCTAGCTATGCTGCTATAGCTAATGCTGCCGGGGTCTCATGCTACACATGGCATCAGTGATTGTTAATAGACACTGTGCTCTTAAGCCATAACTAATTACATTTTCTGTTTTCTCTCCAAGCTGTGTTCCGGCACCAGTTCCTGCCCCACACATGATGTTCATCCGCTGCAGCTTCACTCAAGCTGCTTACATCATCAGATCCAGCCCCATCATACCCGGGCCACTTAATGCCGATGTGCATATTTCACATTTTATTCGAACTATGACTCCATGACTTTAGTTTCGTTCTTAGATTTATCATCTACGCCGCCCAAGGAGGTTGGGTCCCTTTTTGAGTCTTGGTCCTCCCAAGGTTTCTTCCTATAACTCAGGGAGTTTTTCCTTGCCACTGTCGCCCTAGGCTTGCTCAATTTGGGATTGGACATAGTTATTAGGAGATAATCTAAACTTGTAAAGTTGCTTTGAGACAATGCTCCATTGTAAAAAGCGCTATATAAATAGATCTGACTTGACTTGACAGTAAATCCCATTGTTATGTATACTCACTATGCTATTACCTAAAAAAATCATTTTAGTTAACATGCATCCAAACAGAATCTGTAAAAGTAAGCAGCTTTTATAGCCTGTCTGCCAACCTCTAACCTGACTGAGCATGCTTAGCACCTATGATTAGTGCATGCCCAGGCATGCTTGTACTGACCAAAATGGCTTGATTTGTGGACAATATTCCACTTGATTTAAAATATGATGTGAAATCAAAAAGTAGGTTATTTCTACAAAACACTACATGATAGGAAATTGAGATTGTCTAAGCTAATTAAGATGTCTAAGCTAATAAACATACATGTCAACATACAAAAGAATAAATTATACGGATAGAAATGGTTTAGAATAAAAAATAAGGCAATATAAGCAAAATAGTCAAACAAGAATAAACACTGCACATCTACAATAAAACTATAAAACATGACCATTGTTAGCTAAAAAATTATTAACACGTATGAAAAGATTATTCTTACCCCCACAGCTGATCATGTTGTAATCATTTGGATTGATTATTGGCCAGCAGTCATATTCAGTATTGTCCAAGTCATGCCAGCATTCAACAACCAGGACCTGGAGAGAAACCTGATTACACAGTTACTTCTTAAGTAAACTGGTTTGGTTTAGCACAGAATATGTCAGCAAATATTAATAATGTGAAAACCCCAAACAGGATCAAGGAAATAGAAAGCAGAAATACCCATAAAACATCCTTCATGCTAGCTTTTTGCAAGTCTGTCACTGGCAGTATAATAGACACAAAGAAATGCCCACCACAAGTGTTACTGACACAGGAACAAAAGCAAAGCAGGGACATTTCCAATTCAAAAATGTATGCTGCCCTTCCCAGTAATCTGAATATGTTTGCTATTAAAAATGATCTCTCACCATCTTGTAGAGTCATTGACTAAAATGTACTAAATCTTCAACCCATGCAAAACAAATAAACCAGTAAAAACAAATACGTACCAGGAGGAAAGAGAAAGTCATGGTGTAGCACAGAAATATTGGAAGCTGCTCATCAGTGAGGATGCTTGCTTCAAACTGACTAATCAAAAGGTGCTCCACTTTTTTGCTGCTTTGAAAGCCCTCTAATTATTTAATCACGCAAAGAGTGCTCTCTAATCCATTCACCTCTACTCTACCACCACTCTACCAAGGAGAAACTGACCTTCAGCAAAAGTAAGCTAACATTGGATCAACGATTTTCAAAAAGCATTTTTAAAAATTATTTGTGGAATTAGATAATAATAATTTTCAATACAGTTTTAGTGAAACAGTAAGTACAGTCCTATTATAACATTTCAGTAATTGAAGAAATGAAGAAAGGTATAGCATTCTAACATTTTTCATTGTAAATTTCCAGTGCTTACGCAATAGTAAGCCCAGAATAGCAAATCTTTTCATATGCACAATTGTCTATGTATTGGAAATGCCCTATAATGGATTAGAGGAAACTATTTATGAGCTGAGCTGGGGCCAGAAGCTCAGGGAAGACGTGAAACGATCCCTTAAGGAGTCAAACACCTGTTTGGAAGCAAGTGACCAGATAAGCTGACATAGAGCCTGTGGAACTGTGGTAGCCTAGCGGTTAAGGTACTGGACTATGGACCAGAAGGTCCAGGGTTCAAATCCTGCATCTGCCAAGCTGCCAATGTTGGGTCCTTGAGCCTTAATCCACAATTGCTTGGATTGTAAGACTGAGTCAACTGTAAGTCGCTCTGGATAAGGGCGTCTGTTAAATGCTGTAAATGTAAATGTAATGTAGAGCCCCTTTCAGGAGGGGTCAATGGTGCAGCGCAAACAGAATAGTTCTGGATCAACCACCAATAAATGCTAGCAAAGATGAGAAAGCTCTGTAGCTCTAGCTGGGATTTGGCCAGTTCTGCACTGCCTGCACCTTACTCTCATTCATCTGAATCTCCCCTACAGAGATCACATGAAATGTAATCAAAAGTATGTGGAACTGGAATTTCTCCAATTTTATATCAAGTTCATTCACCAGCAACTTTTGTAGTACCTATGGTACATGAGTAAAATGCTCCAGTGATGAGGCTGAATAGACAAGAATGTTGCTGATATAGCCGACCACGAATTTGTTGTCTCGAAAACCTTGTTCGTCAAAGACTGGAATACAGCAGGTTTACTTCTCCACATATGGTGGATAAAGCCACTTTCCATTCATTGCCTTTCTGGATGCAATCCAGAGGCCAGTTCAGTGAAATCGCCAGCTTCACACAGCTCCTCCACTGAAGGTGGCCCCAGCAGAGGATAAGCAAATTACTTAGGAATTACACTCAGACATTTTTAGACAATGCATAGCTGTAAGCCACTGATTTTTTACAGCTTAAAATGGGCAAACATAGTAATAGTAATAGTCCACAAGCACACAAAGAAACCCAATTTAACTTCTAAGGAACTAATGTATGTTCTCACCGCTGACAAATGTCAATGTTCCTGAGTCCACCAACACATCAAGGCTGAAATAACAGCACAGCGTCCTTCAAAAATGCAGCCACAAAGGGAGCAATACTTCCCACTATCGCGGACAGGAGGGTGACTTAAATAAGCCCTAAAGGGCCGTTGGTGAGTAAGGGAGAAGAAGGGGGCTCTCCCTTACTCACCAGAGAACAAGTCACTGCCTCTCTGGAAATGGTGGGGCTGCAAAGGATGACAAGAGAAGCAAGCGATGAGAACTTTCTCTACCCTAGCAACTAGACCCTGGCGTATACCTCCGGCCTCCTGACTGTATGATTACTGGCGGTCTACAAACCACCAGTTACCTGTTTCCCCAAACAAAATGACAAAAATAGAAAAGGCAGACACATCAGCATGCAACGAGATGGGTGAGGTCTCTATGAACGCAAAAGATGCAACAACCAGTGGTGCTCAGGAGCGTGCTTATAAACTTGAGCTCGCAGGTGTTGCAAATGATCTAATAAGCGCCTTTAAAACTGGGCACATGCGCGCTGAACCGTTCCCTGCCGATTATCGATTATGTGAAGGAAAACACTGAATTCCAGCATGGGAAACTTATCCCATCTGTAAAACATGGTGGTGGTAGAATCATGGTTTTTGTCTAGTTTTGCCGCATCTGGGCCAGGAAGGCTGGTCATCATTGATGGATCAAGAATTCTGACTAATATCAGAGAATTCTACAACCCCAAGGAAAACTTAGGATGGTATGGAAAGCAAATTAAACAAATATGCAATGTTTCTTACATTTAGTTTGACTTTTATTTCATTGCAGACAGTATAAACCCAAGATATTTCACATTTTGTCTTGTCGGCTTCATGGAGTGGGCGCTGACACAACCCTATACCATGACAGAGTCTGGCTTTTGGGCTTGTAGTTGATAATAGTCTGGAGCACACAGTGTGCATTTCTTCCAAAAAAGATCTGGAATACTGATTGGTCTGACCACAATACACATTTCCACTGTGAAATGGTTCATCCCAGATGCCTCTGAGCCCAGTGAGGTACACCATTTCAGGATATGGTTAACATGAAGCTTGTTTTTTGTACAGTAATGTTTTTGTTACAGGGTCACGGTGACTTCACGGTGACTTGCGCCTGGCTCGTGTTGGCCCGCCCTCCCATTTAGCCCCTAATTAAACGTGTCCCGCCTACTGCCGCCTATACGGACACCATATGCTCAACCCTGAGCGTGTTAGACAGGCTAGTGGAGTTTTTGGTTGCGCTTAGGGGCGTCGGGACGCAGCCCCTTGGGGGGAGGGGTACTGTTACATGGTCAAGCTGACTTCACTAGAGGTCAGCGTTGACTCAGTTTTTGGTCTGGGCAGGACTGATTTGATCCTCGGGCTTTGCGCATGTGCGGACCCGTATGCCATGTATCCTGGTACCTGAGCAAGTTAGCTTTGTACCTAAGCACGCTGAGCCTCGTATCTAAGTACGCTGCATCTTGCAGCCCCATACCTGAGCTCGCCGCGTTCTTTAGCTCTGTAACTGAGCAGTTAGCGCTGCCCAGCTCCATACCTGAGCCCACCGCGCTCATTAGCTCTGTACCTGAGCACGTTAGCTCCGTACCTGAGCCGTTAGCACTGATCCCTGTGCCATGGTCTTTAGCACCAATCCCCGCGCAGCGATCGCTACCACTGACACGCGCGCCACGGCCGTTGCCGCCGATCCCTGTACCATGGTCACCCTTATTGACCTCGGAGTTAAGGTCCTCGGCATGTGTTCGCCTAGGCAGGCGACTCGCACCGACTTTCTCTTGGGCCTTGTTGTGTCTAGCCCCGCTTCCGAGTCGCCAGCGCCGCGCTCCACCCCTGAGCCGCTTGTGGCTGGTCCCAAGCCTGAATCGAGCCTTGCGCCTGGCCTGCCCTCCCATTTAGCCCCTAATTAAAGGTGCATCCAGCCTACTGGCATCTATCCGGACACCATATGCTCAACCCTGAGCGTGTTAGACAGGCTAGCGGAGTTTTTGATCGCGCTTAGGGCTGCCCCTTGGGGGGAGGAGTACTGTTATAGGATCAAGCTGACTTCAGTCTTTTGGACACTAGAGATCAGCGTTGACTCGGTCAGCGTTGAGTTTTTGGTCTGGGCAGGATTGATGCGATCGTGCATGTACCTGCTCAATTGGCATGATTGCAAATGTGCAACACCTGCCAGGTTAGGTATTTAAGACAGCTTCTGAGCTTGGCAGGTGTCGCACCATTGGACCTGTTTGCTGCCTTATTGCTACGGTGTGGTATTGGGTGGTATTTCTGTGACCGAGCGCTATTTGTTTTGTCAGGGACAGAGGTAAGCTGGTGATTAGAAGATCGCCAGCTATGGGCAGGAGGCTGTTCGGTACATTAGGGCATAGAAAATAGTGTAGGGGAAGCACTTCTAGGGCTCTAACGCTGCTCGTTCCTCGAAGTGCCTTTTTTTCGGCTGCCGCTTCCTCCCTCTCGCGCCGTTCCCCTTCCTCTTTTGCGATCGGAGGGATATAATGTTCCCCTCGTGATCGTGTGTGAAAAGGATGCTGAGCTGCGTTTCAGTCTCGTCCTTTTATTCCCCACATCCATACCACACTCATGTAAGCGCTAAGGAGTCCCCATGGCATGCTTTTGCGGACGTTCTGCTCCGGCATCTCACGCTCTGCGCATGCACAGCCCCGTACACCGCTGCCGTAGTGGAGACATGTCGTAGGCGTACACGCGAATAGGGGTACTGCACGCTTACAGCATACGTTTTCCTTATTGTTTTATTTACTTCCTTTTTGGTGAACTTTTGTTTTTTTTATTTATTTATATTTTGGTTCACCTCTTCCATCTGGAGCTAACTGCAATTGGGTCCTAAAATGTTTATATTTTTATTTTCTCGGTTCGCCTGCCATTTTAATATGCCAAACCGTAACAGTTTTAAGTGGCATTTGTAACTCTCTATTTTAGTGCTTGACAAAGGTTTGCCAAATTGGTTCTATCACCTATTGATGAATATAATATCTAGGGTTCATACTGTCTGCAATGAAATATAATTCAGAGTAAATGCAAGACACACTGAAATTTTTTTCATTTGCATGTTCCATACTGACCCAACTTCTGATTTGGGGTTGTAAAGCAAAATGTCAGGATATTGTCAGAATGGTTAAAGTCAAGTCAAAGTCCTGACCTAAATTCAATATCAGTTTTGTGGAAGGAGTTAATGTGATGAAACTCAACAACATCCCAGAGCTGATCTGTATGGAGGGCTCAAATTTCTCCAAGCCAATATGCAGGACTGATTAACAGTTACTGGAAGTTTCTAGGAGCAGTTATTGCTGCACAAGGGGCTCACAGCAGATACTGAAAGCAAATGTTCACATAATTTTGCCAAATACAAATACTGGATATTTTTTCTCAAGGAATAAATGACCAAGTACAATATTTTTGTCTCATTTGTTTAATTGGGTTCTCTTTAACTACTTTCAGAACTCGTGTAAAAGTCTGATTATGTTTTTGGTCACATGCAGAAATATAGGACATTCTAAAGCATTCACAAACTTTCATGCACCACTGGCAGAACATTATTATAACAAGGTAATACAGAGCTTTATAGAATAAACTGCTCAGTAGAATTCTTTACAGTATATATCTTGATATTTTATATGCCAAAAATTACAAATGGTGTTTTAACTATTTGTAGGAAGATACATCATCAGGCACACATTGCCCTGCTGCATCAACTGTAGTAATACAAATTATTCAAATAAATAAAAAGAAACTGAGAATTAAGGGATGTGCTCAAAATGTTAAAAAATTTTAAGCGCGAATCTAGACAACTCAGAATTTGTATTATTAATTGTATGTACAAAGCTAATTAAACATTACTTTAAATATTAAATATTACTTTAACACCTCCGATGCTGTAGCAACCACATATCTCCAATTCATTTTCCCATCGAAGTCATTAGAAATATTGTTGGACCAGAAGAACCAATTGACCTTGAAATGTCAAGATGCATCCCACCTGATGAACATTGTCTTTCAGATGAAAATAGCTCCTTGGTGTTTTGCGCTGTATTTATTCTTTACATCAGGTATGTGACAAAGCCAAAAGTCCTTCTAATCCCAGCAGTTCACTGAGAATTGCTGTCTTCCCTGGAAAGTTAGATAATCCATCCTGTTTATGGGGGTGTGTTTGACAATTTGACATTTCTCACGAGCAGTCTGTTACGTCTGAGCACTGCAGAGATGGTCAAGGTGATTTCCCACGTTCCCTTGTACAGATTCAAGGGAATCTATTGTGACATTACAACATGCTTACAACAACTCAGTGACTGGTAATATCTGCAGACTTCAGAGAAGTGACGGTGAGTATGTATTGCACCAGATACGGGTAATGAGTAATGCATCAGAGACTGTCCCAACAAGAAAAAACTTGTGTGCAATCATGTCTGCGGGTAAGTTAGTATTTCATGTTGCTGTGGATTTTATAAGCCATGCCAAGTAACACGTGTTCTTTTATGAGAATTGTCCTCACCTGACTACACGGACGTTTAGAGGGAAATTACATGGGAAATACTTTTCAAAAGCAATGCAAAGACAACCAAAGAAACGTCTTTAGTCTGAGAAATTATGACCCTAGACGATATGGCAGATAGCTGAGACTCCTGGAGACTCCTATGAAACACTACATACCTGACTGATTTTAGAAGAGGGGACACAGGCAGGTGTTCATTAAGGACAGTCTTTGTTTGTTTTGTTTTGTTTACTTGCACTGTGGTTTGAGTCATACTTTATTCTTTATTGTCAGCTCTCTTTCAGACTGAATTCAGTTTCTTCTATTTCAGCCTCTGCTTGATGACATGCCGGAGCTTCAACAGAAAGTTTGCTTTTGTAGGCTTTTGTTGAGGCAATATAAAAAGAAATTACTTTGTTTAAGCAGATTGTAGTTTATCTCAAAAACAGTCCCGAAACTATGTTTAGAATACAACATAACAGTATAAAACACACAGTTCCAGGAATTGGTACGTTTCATTTTAGCAGCAATATATACAGTGCTAGACTTGTACAAAAAAGGAACAAACGCTACATCAGTTTACCTCACTAGCTTAAAGTACCTCAAAATATAATGTAAACTACATGTCTTTCAATCTAAATGCAATATCATACATAAAGTCAATCAGCAGAATTACAAAACATTCGTGTAACATGAACTTAATAATCAATCTTTGAAACTTTTTATGAGATAAATTACAACAGTTACAGTACAAATTATTGAGGTAAAACAGGAAAAAAATGCATATCTATTTTCTGATGTTTCCCACTGTTTCAAATGGCTCCCACAACTGTAAGGCTATTTCTAATGGGGAAAATATCATTTAGACCATCCAGTGTGGATTCGTTTCGGGTGACCACAGCACATTGTTTATAAACGTCATACATAAGTAATTGGTGATCAGGAAATGTGTACTACACAACTAATTAGCTCTTCAGTACATCTTGAGAAGAAGAGGTTTTCTCCTCAGAGAGACGCATGCTGTTATTCATTTCTGGGCTTGAGCTTGTAGCACGGGTGTTGGCCTTGGATGACCTCTGGCGCCGTGTGCCATTACAAACACAACGCAGCAAATACTTGATGGTGAGCCACATCTCTTCATCCTTATAAGAATAGATGACAGGGTTCATGATCGAATTGACAACAGCCAGAAGAAGAAGCCAGCGCTTGAATTTTATCACATGGCATTTCTCGCAATTTAAGCCATCAAGTAGCAGAATCACCAGACCAGGAGTCCAACAGATCACAAATGCTCCTGCAAGAAGCAGAAACAGCAGAAGCAGTTAGATGTAATAACTGAACACAATACTTGATCAAATTCAATATACATATATATATATATATATATATATATATATATATATAGAGAGAGAGAGAGAGAGAGAGAGAGAGAGAGAGAGAGAGAGAGAGAGAGAGAGAGAGAGAGAGAGCATTATATAGTAAATATGTGTCCTACAATAAGCTTGTGCTAAAATAAAACAAAATTCAAGTTGTCCCCCATCATTATGAATTCAATACGCTATAGTGAGAAAGTGACAACAGAATCTTTACACATTTTTTTGCAAATTTATTGAAAAGGAAAACCTAAAATTTCACATGAACATAAGTTTTCAGGCCCTTTGCTATGACACTTGAAATTTAGCTCTGTGGTCATCCAATTTAGTTGATCATTGAGATGTTTATATACCTTGACTGGAGTCAAAGTGTTTTAAATTCAGTTGATTGGACAGGATTTGTAAGGACACACAACTGTCATTGTCTCTCAGCTAACAATGTATATCAGCAAAAACCAAGCCATGAGCAAGAAAGAACTGCCTGTAGAGCTCAGAGGATTGTGTGGAGGAACAGATCTGGAGAAGGCTAGAAGAGCACAGTGGCCTCCATAATTCTTAATTGGAAGAAGTTTAGAACAAACAGGACTCTTCCAAGAGCTGGCTGCCCCACCAAACTAAGTAATCGAGCAGAAACCTCTGTTCAGTAACAAACACCAAAGCCTGCCTGTAGTTTGCAAAAAAGTACTTAAAGGACTGTGAGAAACAAGATTCTCTTCTCTGATGAAAAGATTGAACACCATAAAGCCCAGATTAGTGGAAAAAAGTGAAATTTTAGTTTTCCCTTTTTAATAAATTAGTAAAAAAATTTCAGAAAAGTTTTCACTTTCTCATTAATAGGATATTGAATGCAGAATGATGGGGGGCAACTTGATTTTTGTTCTATTTTAGCAAAAGTCCACAACATAAACTGTGAAAAAAAAGAAAGGGTATGAAGACTTTCCGAATACATTGCTTATATACATACACAGTACTGTGCAAGAGTCTTAGCCCACCATTAGATTAGATACTGTATACCACTGCTAAAACAATACCATAAATAATTTTTCTCAATATCTATAATTAGAATACAACCAGAAAATACAGGTAACCTATACACAGTAAAAAAAACGAAAAGAAAAAAAAACAAACAAACATGAAAAAAAAATCAGAAAAGACTACAGTGGCAAGTATTTTGTGTGACTTTCCCTTACACTTGAGCAATAGCAACATCTGGCAGCTTCACTGGGATGCCAAGTAGACGTTTCTATAGTCCAAAGATTCTTGACCAGGAATGGCCTTTTAGAAGAGTAGCAGTCAAGAAACCATTTTTTCAGAAGGGGAACAGGGTGAAAGGGCTAAAGCTCACAAAGATTGGAATGAAAATCAGTGGAAAACAGTATTATGGAGTGATGAATCCAAGTTTGAAATTGGGTCCAATTGTCAACAATATGTTTGTTTGTTGATTTGTTTAAGGTCGCTAACAGCACCAATGGCCTTTTAAAGACAGTCGCTATACACATCATGTATATGACCCAGACGGATCCACCTGGGGATCGAACACAGGACCTTCACGGAGCCTCTCCCAACATGGTTCCCTAAGACTTTTACACAGTACTATATACAATCTATCTATCTATCTATCTATATATATATATATATATATATATATATATATATATATATATATAGATAGATAGATAGATAGATAGATAGATAGATACACACAAGGACATGTGTTGAGAGGCATCTAAAACATTCAAAGACTTGTATTATCTGTTCAGAATTCAGGCATGCACAGCAGAGTGTCTGCTTTAGAAAAGCCATGCCACATGCTGGACACCAAGAAGCATTTTGTTCTGATCATAAACTGTACTCAGCAGCTCTGACATTGGGCAAAGCTTCTGCCAAATGCTGTAATGTGGGGTTCTTCAACATAACTCCTTCTGAAGCCAAATTGAAGAGTTTATTTTGTGGCCAATGCCACAGCTTTCTTTAGAATATCTGCTATCTGCTGTTACATGTACAGTAAGCCTGTGCTTGCTGTGAAATGTCCGAGTATAACTCACAAGTAGTGATATGCAGATCTCTTTCTACTGGAAGAGCAACTTTACTGAACGTTTTAGGGATGACGAAATTTCAGTCAACTGAAAAGAATGGAACCAGACAGAGACGTGGCATGTAGGGACTTGTTAAGTAAAACAGTGTCCTTGCATATATGGCAGCAGCAGAGACAAACAACAGTGATTCTGTTTTCAACAACCAGAAGTAGAACATTCCATAACATAGAGCAGAAATGCTCACACCACCGCAAGTTTACAAAGCAATAATTGAATATACTTAGCTACAGTGCCATTCATTAGAATTAAGAATGAAGGTTTCATAACAAAATCCCATCAGATGTGAATTTCTATGTGGCTGGCATGTTCTCCATATAAGTGTACAACCATCCCTCTAATCTTAAAATAAAACATCTGCAGGGAAAGGCAGAGCAAGTCTGTTCCACATAAGGCAGTTCTGTTTTAAGGTTTTTTTGAATATCCGTTTATTGTATCGAGCATGGTACCACAATGTCCACAATTATTTTACATTATGACTAAAGACATAGTTATTGTATGTCTCTTGTATCTAGATAAATAATACATTCTAGAGATAAAATATTGTAATTATAACTGTGATATATACATATAGAAATGACTTCATGAGAAAGTTAACAGTACTGCCCATTCTACTAACAGACTACTGCCCAACAATACATTCACACTGCTGGTTTTCTTTCTTTGAAGTTAAAAATGGGAGTGTTCTGCAACAGCACATCAGAACAAAAAGAGGTTTTGCCATGACCACGTTGGTCATGCTGATTAAAAGTATATAATATTCCATCATTTTTTCCCCATATGTCAGAAATAACTTGCAAACATCAGCGTGTAATTTGATGATATGATGATATGATTTTTCCTTGACGTCTCTGTTGTAAATCTGAGAGGATACAAAGTATGCTCAGAGGATACTCAAAGAACCATATTCAAACCAGGGAAGCTCAGCTTCAAAAACCAGTGCTCTACGACTGAACTACTCTTGATCAAATACAGCCTCTGGCAAGGCCAGTGTTGTTGCATCCCCAGGCCTGGCGCTCACAACACACCAGGAGGGCCTGGTGCCTGAGAGACCAAGAAAAGAATCCAACGTAAGAAAAGGGGCTGGGGTGCCCAACAAGTGGCCACCCAAAGGGACAGACAATTGACCCAGAAGGCTTGGTGCAGGGAAGAGGGACAAGGAGAGCGTCGTCATGGCCCAGCTTTGCCAGGGACCACCTGAAGTTAAGGCCCCCTCGAAGACAGAGGGTGGGCTTGCGGTGACATGACACAGACCACCACCGCTGGGCTTGCGGTGACATGACATGCCCCATCACATTTGGACAAAGGGAGCGGCGCTGTGAGGGTCATGTTCTTTGACTTCTAAAGTTCCTTCAACACCATTCAGCCTCGCCTACCGAGAGATAAACTAAAGGAGATGGAGGTGGATTCACATTTGGTCACCTGGATCACTGATCATCTCACTGGCATACCACAATATGTTGGAATCAGGGACAGCAGATCAGGCACAGTGATTAGCAACACACGAGCACCACAGGGGACCGTGCTCTCTCCAGTTCTGTTCACCCTGTACAAATCAGACTTCAAATAGAACTCGGAGTCATGGCACGTACAGAAGTTCTCAGATGACACCGCAATTGTGGGGTGTGTGCATGAAGGGCAGGAGAGAGAGTACAGGAACCTGATAGAGGACTTTGAGGTGTGGTGCAAATCCAACCACCTGCAATTGAACATAGCAAAAACAAAGGAGATTCAAGTGGACTTTAGAAGGTCCAGGCATTCTCTGCAGCCGGTTGGACAACAGGCTGGACTGGTCAGCGAATACTGACATACTCCACAGGAAGGGACAGAGCAGGCTCTGCTTCCTGAGGAGGCTTGGGTCCTTCAAGGTCTGCCATAAAATCCTGAGAATGTTCTACCAGTCTGTGGTAGCCAGCATTCTCTTTTCTGCCGTAGTATGTTGGGGAAACAGTATTACGAAGAGGGACGCCGGTCGACTTGACAAGCTGGTGAGGAAAGCTGGTTCTGTGCTGGGAACGGAGCTGGAGTGTCTTGAGAGAAGGTCCACGAGTAAACTGCTGACCATCATGGACAATGTAAACCATCCTCTGCATAGTGCCATCATTCCCCATTCCTCCGTACAGAACAGCTTCAACTCTGGAATGTTGGTGGGATTTCTCAAATTAACTGCTCACTTCAGGTCCTTCCACAACATTTCGATTGGATTAAGGTCAGGACTTTGACTTGGCCATTCCAAAACATTAACTTTATTCTTCTTTAACCATTCTTTGGTAGAACGACTTGTGTGCTTAGGGTCGTTATCTTGCTGCATGACCCCACCTTCTCTTGAGATTCAGTTCATGGACAGATGTCCTGACATTTCCCTTTAGAATTCTCTAATATAATTCAGAATTAATTGTTTCCATCAATGATGGCAAGCCGTCCTGGCCCAGATCAGCAAAACAGGCCCAAAGCATGATACTACCACCACCATGTTTCACAGATGGGATAAGGTTCTTATGCTAGAATGCAGTGTTTTTCCTTTCTCCAAACATAACGCTTTCTTTTAAACCAAAAAGTTCTATTTTTGTCTCATCCATCCACAAAACATTCTTCCAATAGCCTTCTGGCTCGTCCACGTGATCTTTAGCAAACTGCAGACGAGCAGCAATGTTCTTTTTGGAGAGCAGTGGCTTTCTCCTTGCAACCCTGCCATGCACACCATTGTTGGTCAGTGTTTTTCTGATGGTGGACTCATGAACATTAACATTAGCCAATGTGAGAGAGTCCTTCAGTTGCTTAGAAGTTACCCTGGGGTCCTTTGTGACCTCACCAACTATTACACGTCTTGCTCTTGGAGTGATCTTTGTTGGTCGACCACTCCTGGGGAGGGTAACAATGATCTTGAATTTCCTCCATTCGTACAAAATCTGGCTGAGTATGGATTGGTGGAGTCCAAACTCTATAGAGATGGTTTTGTAACCTTTTCCAGTCTGATGAGCATCAACAACTCTCTTTCTGAGGTCCTCAGAAATCTCCTTTGTTCGGGCCATGATACACTTCCACACACGTGTTGTGAGGAGCAGACTTTGATAGATCCCTGTTCTTTAAACAAAAGAGTGCCCACTCACCCCTGATTGTCATCCCATTGATTGAAAACACCTGACATTGATTTCACCTTCAAATTGACTAATAATCCTAGAGGTTCACACATTTTTGCCACTCACTAATATGTAATATTGGATCATGTTCCTCAATAAATAAATTACCAAGTATAATATTATTCCCATTTGTTGAACTGGGTTCTCTTTATCAGCTTTTAGAAAAATCTGATGATGTTTTAGATCATATTTATGCAGAAACATTCTAAGGGGTTCACAAACTTTCAAGCACCACTCTATCTATCTATCTATCTATCTATCTATCTATCTATCTATCACAATCTCCATCACAAACAGAAAGACACATGCACACTTTGATTTGGTGTCATGTTGATGTTGATGTTCACTATTAACATACACACCTTAGCATTATTAAACCATTTCTGTTAATAGTGTTAGTCAGAGAACATCACTGAAACCTAAGACACCAAGGCACTGATCGACTACGATCCCAATTATGTGACTATTGGATTAAGGTCAGGACTTTGACTTGGCCATTCCAAAGCATTAACTTTATTTGGTAGAATAACTTGTGTTACTTAGTCTTGCTGCATGGCCCATATTCTCTAGAGATTTAGTTCATCGACAGCTGTCCTGACATTTTCATTTAGAATCTGCTGGTGTTATTCAGAATTCAATGCTCATATTCTATTAATGATGGCAATCCATTCTGGCTAAGATGTGGGAAAACAGTCCCCAAAAATGAACCAAGATGGTCATAGCTGGTATAAGGTTATTATGCTGGAAAGCGTTTTCCTTTCTCCAGACACAGTGATTCTTATTTAAACCAAAAAGATCAATTCTACTTTTATCCATTCACCTTTGACCATTCCACTCTGGGGAAAGATAATGGTCTTTCCTGTATTTGTACAAAATCTGTCTGATTGTGCATTGGTGAACTCTTTAGAGATGGTTTTTTTAACCTTTTTCAGCCTGATGAGGTTCGATAACTCTTTTTTTTCTGCAGTCCTCAGAAATCTCCTTTGTTCATGCTATGACACACTTCCACAAACATGTTGTAAAGATCAGAGCGACAGGGAACAGGGAAACCACTTAGACCAGATAGTCATCCCATTGATTGAAAACACCTGACTCTAATTGCAGCTTAAAATTAACAGCTAATTCTAGATGTTCAAATACTTTTGCCACTCACTGTTAAGTAAAACTGGATCATTTTCCTTAATGTATAACGGCCATATATTACATTTTGTCTCATTTCATTAGAGGAGTTCTACTTTAGGACTCTGATGATGTTTTATGCTGAAATAAAGAACATTCTAAAATGGTTCACAAACCCGTAAGCACCACTGTGCATTCTATCAAGATCCCAATCCCAAACTGAAAGAACTGGTAAAAATAAATAATAATAAACATGAAAAATTAGGGGGCATCAGAAAATCTATTTCACTCCCAGCTGCAAGCAAGTTATGTTCATAAAACATGGGCTTTCATGCATGTTAACCTACTGCTTATCAAGTGGACACAAATCCTTACAGCAATTCGGCCTTAATCATTAAAGAGGATACATTCATTCATTCATTCACACACTTTCTTATTCCCTTAATCCTAAACAGGGTCACGGGAGAGCATAGGGCACAAGGCAGGAACAACCCTAGACAGGGCGCCAATCTATTGTAGGGCACATACACTCATACACACAGTCATGCTCCCTCCCACACACTACAGCCAATTTAGTATAATCATTTAAGCTATCCTACGTCTTTGGACTGTGGGAGGAAACCACAATACTCAGAGTAAAAGCACACAGACACGGGGAGAACCCAGACTGATTCACCTAGGATCAAACTCAGGACCTTTTTGCTGTGAGGCCACAGTACCATCCACCAAGCCGTCCATAAAAAAAATAAACTTCATATGACATCAATCTAGAAAATTATTACAAACATTACATAAAATCCTCAATGGTATGAAATGAATATCATCTGTCAGAAGTGGAATTAAAGAGGTTAGAGCGCTACTGGGAATCACATAATACATATCTCTAATGATTCAAATGTTGAAAGTTTACGGCCTTGAAAATGGAACTTTCAATATTCTCCTTTCTTGTAGCTGGAACTCCACACAACTGCAGCCAATACACACCCACTTCAGATTAGACTTGCCCTTCCCTGAACATGCCATGCAATAAACCCTGGCAAATCACTCTGCATGTAGTAAAGGAATATATTTGCACTATATCCACCTTGCATTTTCTACTTTCATGTAAAAACTCCCCAAACTTGCTTAGAGCCAACACGCAAAATAGACCAAACTGGTTATTGCAAGATGTGCAATTCCACATAGAGGCTGTTAGTATACAAGCTTGCACATTGCTTTGCTGGAAATGTCACGTTTACACGTCTTAATCTGTGCATCAAAACACCTCGCAAAGACAAAAGACACTGAAGTAGACACATTTGAGCAAGTCTAAAAGAAGGTTGCTATCTCAAAACACACTTCCTTCTCTGGAAACCACAAGTCATTCAAACTAGTGGTTCTGTTCAAAATGGAAATCGGTGCATACACCATCCTTGTGCAAGATAATTATACAGTCATGAAAAAGAGTCGTGGTGCAGGAATGACTGCCAGTTTCTGTTTGGCAATTCAGAATTAGGGCAGGCATTTAGCCTTCTGACCCAAAGCCTTTATCGTTTTACTAATACTAATTTCCAACTCATATGCTCTATTTATAAAGCCTGCCATATAGTGTTAGACTTTAGCTATCCACACCCAGAGAAAAAAAAATCAGGTTCAACCAACTGAAAGACAAAGCCAAGATAGAGACTTATATGAATCAGGGGGTTGATCTTCAGGACAAACCTACGTGTTACTGTTCTATACCAAACAAATGCACTGCTCATCATAAGCTGTGTATAATGAGTACTTCATGAGGAAATACAATCCTTTCCCAATCTACATGACTCGCATAAAGGGCACCACTGAAGAACATATAAAGCACAGTACTGTACAAAATGCTACACTGCATGTATAACTTATAAAAACTGCAGAATGCTTCAGGCTTTGTTTTTCTAGATTAAGAAGGATAACTTGTATAATTTATTAACTCTGAAGGTCATATAAAAAGAGATAATGACAAAACCCTACCCAACACAGTCATCACAGTTTTAATGAGCTTGATAGGCGTCCTCTTGCGTTTCATAGATCCAGTCGTATTGGGAGATAGAACATTTGTTTTTCTCCTTACATAGATGTATATCCTTAGGTATATGGATACCATTATGAGGAAAACCACCAGGTTGAACACCGACCAGAAGATCAAGTAGCTCCTGCTGAAGATGGGTGCCAGTGTTGAGCACTGTTCAAGACTACAGATGCAGTTCCAACCCAGACTTGGCACAGCACCCATAAAGATAGAGATCCCCCATGCAAGTACTATGAGAAGGATTACTCGCCGCTTCGGGAGATTGCTGTGAACTTTCCATTTCATAACCGAGATGTAGCGCTCCAGCGCAATCACTAGCAAGTTTGTGAGCGATGCTGAGAGACTTGTGTCCAGCAGGCCCTGACGAATGAAGTAACTCTGCACAGTTAGTTTTGGAGACACATCGCCTGTATTAAACATGAGATACACATACGCTATCCCAGCCAAAAAGTCAGATGCCGCGAGGTTGGCCAGAAGATAGTAAAAAGGGTAGTGAAACCTGTTGTTGGTGATCACTGCAGTGATGACCATAGCGTTGGACACCAGGATAAAGCAGCAAAAGATAGAGCCCACACACTGGAGTACAATGAGCTGTGTGGAATCCCAGCCATCACTATTCTGATTACTGTTGTTGTAGAAAAAGCCCATCAGTTCATTGTGGTAGCACTTGTTCTGACTCATCTTGTGCTGATGAAACTGGAAGAAAAAAATTACAACAAATAAGGATATATCCAATAACCAAAGATGATGAAATGCTCAACCATTATAAAACGGTCAGTTAAAATCTGTTTCACTATAAGTGAAACAGCATGCATGTGTTGTGCCTGATACGCATGATTAAGAGTTTTGATTGCTAGTAAAACATTTACTTCATAAGTAATAACAGAGAGTAGTGGTAGTACTAGAAGTGAACCTTTCATTGCAATCACAGATAGCAAACAGGCCTCTGACCTGCATGTGCTGTTGCATCACAATAGGTTGGGCCAATTTACATTAATGTTACTTTTAAGACATTAAACTCCACCTACTTACCCATTAACACAAGATCACAAGTGATACAATTTAACTAGCAAATGTTATCAAGTTAGCTTGCTGGAACAATTGAATTATTAATAGTAATTGTAATTTTACTTAACACATACTCATTTGTTATAACTTGTCTCATATGACAAACCCAATGTTAACACAGTGAGGCAGTACAACTGCAATTCATATCCAGCCAGACTGACTTCTTGACTTTGAGAACAGCTATACAAACCTTAGGAAAATAAAGCTAATCACCTATATTTAATCATTTTGCTTTCTGTAATGCATAACGCTTGATGAAAAATTACACTAGCCTCAGTGTCCATTAAATGTATAAATAATTCAAGTTTAATGAAATCCTGTCCGTTCTAGAGAGCCATAAATGAAGACGGATATTACTCACGTGTAGCATCTCTACCAATGAGCTATTAAATCACCATTTTGTCGGAACCTGTTACCACAAGATCACCATTAAAGACCATAAAACTCCGGTAAGACTTTTTGTGTCTTATTAGAAAACCAACTAGATAGTCTTAGGTCCATCTGCATTGTCATTTCAACCCACAGCAAAACCCCCAATACATTAAAACCCTTTTTAAAAAACCCACAACAAACCAATAAAACATGGTAATGGAATTTAGGTTTTTTTTTTATGGTTGTGAGTCTGAAGTTACATTCCTATATATAAATAAGTTTTGACTCCATTTGTTTGTTAGTTTGTTTGATCTGTAGGTCAAATGTCAAAAGCTTTTAAATGTACAAGCCCTGTAAAAGACATTATGGGCAGGTGAACTACACCTCACACACTCAAAAGACAGGTTAAGCTGCACTCAGCAAATACCCAGTTTGTTCCTAACAAGTGAACAAGTATATCATTTCCATATACCAATCTCAAATGAACAGTAATCCAATATATACAGTATATATGTACTTCTATATGAACTTCCGTATAAATATAGATAGATAGATAGATAGATAGACACACACAACAGTACAGTATATGGAAGCAACATACAAACGTAGCCTACTTTAGTGCCTCTGTAGTATTTAGATGCCACTACAGGAACTGTGAGACAGTCGAATAGCACGCCACAACAGAAGCTTAAAAACAGAAGCACTTAGGTGGCGAGTGTGTATGGTCACTTACCGGAGTATAATTTCAAACACTAATGATCAAGTAACGATCCGTAAATGTTCTCACAGATCCAGTCCATGCGGCTTCCCCCTGTTCGTGCTGTCCGACTGTAGTACTGAACTGAAGAAGACTAGAAGTGAAAGCTACAGATTACCTTCCTACTAAAGGCTGAGCGAGTCATAGAGGTGGGAAGAGTTTAAGACTGACCCGCATTATGGGTGTGGAAATGATCAGAGCCGTGAAACTAGAGACATTCCTCTGTACAGTATTTATATTGGTCCATGGGATATAGCTGTACTGTAAGAATGAAAACAATAAAATGTCTGAGATGCCTTTAAGTTTGGAACCACTACTAAAAGTATTTGCTTTAATTTATCTATTTATATAAATATATAAATACAATAAATACTATTGTCATTAATGTTGTAAATAACTACTGCTCCTAGAAATGACTGCTTTGTCACCTACATTACATAGCAAAAGGTTTGTAGACACTCAAAAATTACATCCAGAAACATTGATATTAGTATGAAGTTTGTCCTCCCCCTGCTGCTGCATCAGTCTTCACTCTTCAGAGAAGGACTTCCACCAGATTTTGGAACATGACTGTTAGGTCGAGCACCGGAGTTGGACATTGAGTTCACAGTCAGCATTTCTAGTTCATCTCAAGTGTGTCTGCAAGCCACACACATTTTGCATCAAACCACTTTTTTGTCAACTTTGTTTTAGGAGGGCAGGGCAGATATTTGATGAACTGACTTTCTAAGGTTGGAAAATGTGTGCAGTTTGTCGACTTAGATTTCATGCCTGTGTGCTTTATATTAGGAATCTTTTAGCAATGTGTAGCTGATATAAGAGAGACCATTAATTACAAGGGGTGTCTACATTCTTTTGGTCATGTAATATATTAATGCAAAGCTCCATTTTCAACAGTCATGATTTTAGTCATGATTTTAGTCATATAATAATATAATAATACATATTATTTCTCTGGTTTGCAGGGTAAAATCCCCAAACAAAAATTAGTCACTTTGCATGTTAAAGGTGGTAGTAACTTCAGGCTCCCCCGGCATAGCACAAAGATGATCGAGCCATACATACCTGCAGGGTGTGAGATGGGATTCATAGATTGAGAAAGGGTGGTAGAGTGCAGTGAACATCTCAACTGGTGTTTGGAAAATGGGTCACAAAACAGATGTTAATGATTGGCAAAAAGGAGTGATTGCATTTGGGGGTGCCAAAGGCCATAGTGTAATAAGGCATATGCATAAAAATGTACAGTCATACGGGTCTTGTAGCAGTGACAAAAATCCCAGTCTCTAGGACATTCTCGTCAGAATTGTGGCCAAAAGATGAAACTGACAGACGGGGACCACCAGTTGTTTCATTCACAGCTTGTGAATAAAAATTGCAGGTCCTTCAAAACCAATTTCTGAAAGAACAGTCTGCAGGGAACAGCGTAGTCACAAAAGTGTGACTGTTCATAACTGGAAATGTGTTATCTGGCCAGATGAATCTTGTTTCTGCCAGTATGTGAATGATGCTAGGCGTTGTGTTCATCGAACACCTCATGAAGCCTTCAATGAGGACTGCATGCAAGATGTGGTTCAAGCTGGAGGAGGTACTGTGATGTTCTGGGGGAGTTTTAAGTACACGGTTGAATTTACAGTAAATTAGAACCACAATTCCTACACTGAGCTGCTGGATTCCCTGGATTCAAGATGACGAGTTTCATTGATGTTCACAATGCTGTAAATGTGACTGATTGGCATAATGAACATTAAGGAGCAGTCACACATCTGGACTGGCCTGCAAAATCCCCAGATGTGAATCCTCTTGAAAATCTGTGGGACTACCTGGAACAACGAGTAAGACACCTGGGAAGGCATCCATGAAATCTGAACATTGATGTCTACATCCAGAAACTTGTGCAGTCCATACCAAATTTAATTGCAGCTGTTTTTCGTGCTTGTGGAATTATTAGGTGGTATTAGGTATGTTTTGGTCACCGGTGACTATTTTTTTGTTTGGTGAGCTTATGTACTGAACTGGCATTTCTAAAAAACAAATGGCTAAAACAAAAGAGCTGTCATGAAACTAAGACTACTGTTTTGAGAAATAAAGATTACACAATTCAACAGATTGCAAAGAAACTAAATTTACGTAAATATGTCCACTACTGTTTAGAGAAAAGGACAAACTGGATCAGGATATCAGAATAAAACAAATGGCCAGATGAACTTCACAAGTTGAGAGGTATATTTGAGTCTGTACTTCAAAAAGCAGGTCTTTGTATTGGAGGATGCTGATACAATAGCCATCATTCAAATACAAAGAAAAGGTAAATAATCGACACAAGAACAAAGACACTGGAAAACAGCAACACTCCTACTGAGCTCTTTTAGGATGAGCTTCACTTTATAAGCTTCAAAGTCAGAGATGTCCTACAAGTCATCCACTCCCTTGTGAAGAGGAATAAAAGATGTGGGTTGAAATTTACTCCAAATGTCTACTAAATATCTACAAGAAATTACTATCCTAATACAAAATGAAACCTGTCACTTAGGGAGAACTCAGTCTGCACAGGTTGTGTATTTTGTCATGTCATGAACCTGCAACAAGAAGGACATTTATGAATCATTATTAACACAACGTGTTGATTCTATCAAAAATGAAATAAAAGAAGTGACATTACTGCACAAGTCAAGGTGTGGCAGTATGATGCCACTAACAGAAATTTCTCTGACTAACAATGTGTTGTGACTGTGCTGGTCTAGCGGTTAAGGTACTGGACTCTGGACCCTAAGATTCAGGGTTCAAATCACACCTCTGCCAAGCTGCCACTGTTGGGTCCTTGAGCAAGGCCCTTAAACCACAATTGCTTGCATTGTATGACTCTTACCAGTTGTACGTTACTCTGGATAAGGGCGTCTGCTAAATGCTGTAAATGTAAATGTCAAATGTGTCTGTCTACAAAGAATTCAAAAAGGCAATAGAATTGGTAATACTTTCAGTCTTAAAAGCTGTTGGACATTATGAAACATAATATACAATCATTGATATACAATCATTTATAACCCATTAAGCTATAATCATCATATATTATTTAACACCATTACACTGACTGTGAGCATAAGTCATGACAGATCTTCTAGAAAGACACCATATGAATCATTACAAGATTTTAACATTTTTATGTGAATGTGTATGAATGAATATGTGAGATTTATAAATATTCAGAAGTGTAATGTGGTGGTACCCCTAGTCTGGAGTGCAACCAAACTTTTCAGTGGTGCACACCTAGACTTTATGACCATGATCTGGACAGCCGACAATAACCTGGACTCAAAGGTGCCAGTCAGCTGAAACGTAACCCTCCTAATCCACCAGCGATGAGCCCCCCCCGGGCGATGAGCCTTAAGCAGTAGGGGTACCATAAAAGTCTCGTGCCCATCAATTGCCCGGGCGGGTGGTGGGGGTCTGGCCGGAGGAGGCTTGACTTGGGAAACGTGGAATGTGGGATGGATACGCATGTGGTGGGGAAGCTTAAAGACGAATGGACGTGGCGTTAATCACTTTATCAACAGGGAAGGACCAATAAAACGAGGTGCTAGTTTCCTGGACTCTACCTGAATGGGGATGTTTTGAGCCAAGACCCAGACCAGTTGCCCTGAAGAGGAGGTGGAAGTGGGTCTCCAGCGGCGGACTGCAGAGCGCTGGGCTGCACCACGAGCCTTGAGGAGGGTGGTCCTAGTGGTCTTCCATGCTTTAAGGCACCTACGAAGATGATGTTGGACCGAGAAAATGGCCACATCCGCTTCCAATTCTTGGAACAAGGTTGACTGATAACCCAGGGATGCCTCAAAGGGTGACAGGCCGATGACCGAGTTGGTCAAGGAGTTATGGGAGTATTCGACCCAGGCTGAGTAGCGACTCCACTTCGTGGGATCTTGGGCGGACAGACAGTGCAGAGTGGTCTCGATCTCCTGATTGGCCTGCTTGGCCTGCCCATTGGATTGCAGGTGGAATCCAGATGTGAGGCTCACAGAGGCTCTAATTGCCTTACAAAAGACTTTCCAGACGTGGGAGGTAAATTGGGGGCCATGATCTGACACAATGTCCATGGGGATTCCGTGAATTTTAAACACATGGTCAAAGAGGAGGTCCATTGTTTCAGAGGCAATAGGAAGCTTAGGCAAGGCAATGAGGCGTATAGCCTTGGAGAAGCAATCAATGACAGTTAAGATGACCAAGTTGCCATTGGACTCCGGGAGGCCTGTAACAAAATCCATGGCAATGTGGGACCATGGGCGATCCGGAATTGAGAGAGGCTGGAGGAGGCCAGCCCAGAGCATGTGAGAGGCCTTACTCCGGGCGCATACGATGCAGGTGGCCACGAACTAGCGGACATCGGATTCCTTAGCCGGCTACCAAAGATGCCTCTTAAGGAGGGTTAGAGTGCCATGACCACCCTGGTGGCCAGCAAACTTGGAGGTGTGTCCCTACTAAAGTACGAAGGACCTGGCAGGCGTGGGCACACAGAGGCGGGACCGAGAGAAAAAAAGAGCTCACCTGGCTTAAAGAGAGTTCATCTTTTTTGCCAACTGGATGTAGGCCAGGTTCTTATGGTCGGTCCAGACGACAAAGGGATGTTCTGCGACTTCCAGCAGATGTCGCCATTCCTCCAAGGCCAGCCTCACGGCAAGGAGTTCCAGATTCCCAACATCATAGTTGGCCTCCACAGAAGTGGTGCGACGAGAGATAAAGGGGCAGAGGTGCACCTTGTTGTCTGGGCCTGCTCGCTGGGAGAGGACAGTGCTTACTCCAGAGTTCGAGGCATCCGCCTCCACGATGATCGTCTTGGAAGGATCAGGCTGAAGTGAGGCCAAAAGGCATAACTAGATATTCAAAATGTATGTTAAAGAATACCCATTATTCGTAAATCTGCCACGTCCACACTCATGAATATCAAATGACCAAACGACCAGTCTCTGGACTGAGGAGCCACAGCAAAAATCCTCCAAAATGCCAAGAAAAAAGCAAAAGAAAAAACAATTTTGATGTGGAATTTGACCTTTTATTGAATTGACTGATTATAAATGAGAGGTGTATTGAGAGGTGTATGAGAGGGCCGTGTGTCAGTGCACCCAAAATGAGTCCAAAAAAGTCACAAAATAAGTACAACCATGAAGTCCACTGTGCTGTGCACCTTTCTCCACAAGCACACTTTTCTCCACATCGTGGTGACGCAAGTCTACTGGGGCCCAGAAGGTTTAAGCGCAATGTGAGACAAGGCCAGCAGGAGAGTGGGGACAATCATGCTCTGGCATGGTACAACGCAATGAAGTATAGTGTGAGTATGCCCTCAGCGTGGAAGTGGCTTGCTTCCTACCTTGATGGATGATCATATAAGGTACCATGAAGAAGACCCACAATTGCACCATGCATACAAACTCTCAACTGGAGTCCCACAAAGCTAAGTGCTGGATCCTCTTATTTTCTCACTCTACAGCCATTCTCTTGGTGAAGTCCTGACCTCACAAGGCATCTCCTATCACTGTTATACTGATGATACTCAAATCTTTCTCTCCTTCCGACCAAATAAAGCGAATATTTTTACTTTATTTTCATTTTAACTATTACTATAAGACTCATTTAATTCTTACATTTATCATCTACGCCACCCAAGGAGGACCCTTTTTGAGTCTTGGTCCTCCCAAGGTTTCTTCCTCATAATGCTAAGGGAGTTTTTCCTTGCCACTGTCTCCCTAGGCTTGCACAGTTTGGGATTGGCCGTATATATTAGAAGATAATCTAAAATTGTAAAGTTGCTTTGAGACAATGCTCCATTGTAAAAAGTGCTATATAAATAAATCTGACTTGACTTGACTTCAACAGATCTCCACCCACATCTTGTCATGGATGTCAGCTCCTCATTTGAAACTACACCCTAGAAAGACTCAGCTGCTCTAACATTCCTGCAGTTGTGGATGTTCCCTCATGAAGATCTTGTCATCTCCCAGGTAAACTCTTTCATCATATCCTCCAAGAATACGAAATGCCTCAGAGTAATCTTTGATAACCAAAGGAGTTTCTTGGCTCAAATTGACAAACTGACCTGGTCATGCAGGTATCTGCTTTACAACATCAGAACAATTTGAACATCCTTTCCAGGTTAGTAACCTAGATATGTAAACCAGACTTCTGCAGTGCTGCCCTGGCAGGTCTTCTCATGCATACAATCAGACTACAACTGATGCAGGAGCAAGTCTGGCTTTCTAAGTTATCTGTCACCCACATTCTCTTCAGCGGCTCCCTGTAGCTGCCTGTATCAGATTTAATCGCAGATGCATGCCTACAAAGCCAAAAATGGATCAGTCTCCTTTGAGAGCTCAAGTATTTCTAGACTGAATTCAGCACCCAAGATCAATGGAATATGAGCATTATCGGTACAATCACCCAGATGGTGGTATGAACTTCCACTGCATGTCTAAATGGTGCTTACTGTCTTCAAATGGCAACTTAAAAAACTCACCATTTTCATTCAGCACTTACACATTAAATAATCATTTCATTGTATTGTTTGTTTTCCTCAAGATTATATCTGTTGTTTTTTATCTGCATTGATTATTATCAGAGGTTTAGTTGGATTGTGTTCTTGGTTGTAAGATATTTGTAGTAATGTGAGGTATTGTTTACTAAGAAGAACACAAAGAGTTAAAGAGTCTTATGGTGATCAGAGACGTTGGGTTGCTGTCTTCTGCCTCCCGTGGGGTTGCCAATGTCTCATGTGATCCCTCTTGGCTGTGTTTCCTACCAGTTCTCCTCTTTCTAGCTATGCTGCTATAGCTAATGCTGCCGGGGTCTCATGCTACACATGGCATCAGTGATTGTTAATAGACACTGTGCTCTTAATCAATAACTAATTACATTTTTTGTTTTCTCTCAGAGCTGTGTTCCGGTATCAGTTTCCAGCCCCACACATGATGTTTCATCCGCTGCCAGCTTTCACTCAAGCTGCTTCCATCATCAGCTCCAGCCCCATCATACCCCGGCCACTTAATGCCGATGTGCAATACTTCACACTTTTATTCAAACTTTTGACTCCATGACTTTAGTTTCGTTCTTAGATTTATTATCTACGCCGCCCAAGGAGTTTGGGTCCCTTTTGAGTCTTGGTCCTCCTAAGGTTTCTTCCTATAACTCAGGGAGTTTTTTTCTTGCCACTGTCGCCCTAGGCTTGCTCAATTTGGGATTGGACGTAGTTATTAGGAGATAATCTAAACTTGTAAAGTTGCTTTGAGACAATGCTCCATTGTAAAAAGCGCTATATAAATAAATCTGACTTGACTTGACTTGACAAAGCACTCATGGAACTCATAGATTCTGGGCTCTGCTAAATACTGTAAACAATCATTAGTGGTTAATGAACTGTGAAGCGTCTAATAGCGCTAGAAAAACAGAGCAACTTCAATGACACAATAATAATTTTTACGCAATTTTTAATTTTTGACGCAATAATAACTTTTATTCATATGTTATCTTTCATACAATTAAATTCATCTCAATGTGTGTACATGGCACAACCTGCCATTTCAAATATGATTCATGTTTACTAGTTTCTAAGCGATATTGCCAATCCATGTCCAAGTACACAATTACTTCAAAATTTGGAGGTAAAAATATATAAAATATGAATTGCTGTATTTTGCTGATACATTCTCGGTTATAATGTAATTAATCTTTTTATAAATTGCATAAATGTGAAGAAAGCTGGATCAATGCACAAAGTTAGGACAAAAATGGATTGGCTTACATAATGTGAGAATGAAGGTAAAATTAATGGGTCAGATATACAGAATATTATTATATTGTAAATAAATGGAAGACAGAATATTTTATTTCTCATGTTATTCCTATTTATGTTCTCATGGGAAACTTTAACTTGCAAATCATTTTATTTATGTATTTGACACTCTTTCTTGATTTCTCTACAAAGCCAGTTATATTACATTTACATTTACATGTTCATCAAGTCTCAAACCATACCATTCCCCAATGTGTAATCACTGTAAACATGCACAGCTGGAGAAATAAAGTGGTTTGACTTGCTCTTGACTGGTCTGACTTGTTTACCTGATAGAAATTCTTTAAGTTCCACCTATATGAGGTTTTTATAAAGGAAGTGTGAAGCCACAGAAAAAGCACCTGTTTTTTGTATATTGAAGTGAAAGTTTCATAGAAGCCACTTTGTTTAGTCCTGAATTAACCTTGAAATTGTTATGGAAAATAGTGGAATGCTCTCAACATTTGAATTCGTTGCATGTAACAACTAAAACCTGTTTCTGGAGTGGTCATGTTGCATCACACCACACCACACAATCATAAAATGACTTGCCCAAACATGTTGATCTGTGCTAAGACTGCATTCCCCTTGGCAAAGAGAGCACATCTGGTAACAAAATAAATCACTCAATATAACTTCATTACATTTGAACACGTGCCATTTGATATTTCCTTTGCTTGCCATTTGACACAGCAAACCCTTTTACTTCCTGTCTTAATTATATTGTCATCCTTTTTAGCAGATGTTACTGGCTAATTTGAGTTGACATGTGTCCATTTCTCATGCACAAGTGAATTAGACAATATTTATTTGTTCCAGTACTTCCAGAATTCATAAACAGAATACAGCATGCACTGTATAATGTAAGTTTGTTGCAAATATGAAATGGTTAAAATTACAGCTTTTCCACTGCATACAATTTAATTACTCTACATCCTGTGGTGTCCTCTACAGGAGTCGTCAGCTGATAAGAATAATGGTGTCATCTTTGGGAGCTCTGCAAAAGTCAAACAACATTTATTTAAATGTGTGCACTGGCTTTGCACATGTTACTGTATAAAGGCACATGTCTTATAGTACAGTATTTTAATCAACAGATATTTTCACAGTGAAAAAGCATTAAAAAGTTAAAGCATGTAAAAATAAATTCCCCACATTTACTAATCTACAGTACTGTGCAGAAGTCTCAGACTTTTGACTTTTTTTTGGCATCTAGTGTAGTAGTAGTAGAAAAATTGCATAGTTTAAATTCCCAGCTATTACTGCTATAATATAAAAATGTACTTGTCCCCAACATTTAAAGTAAGATGTTACGTGGTGACACTTCACAGATACTTGGTTGAGTTGAAGGTATATAACAGAATCAGACAAATACAGTTTGCACAGAAGAACTATGGCAATTTCTTCAACATACTCAAAAAACCTACCTGCTGATTTCCTTCTAAAATGGACCATAAAGCACCTAAGAGAACTGACACAACATTAAAGGCAAAGCTTGGTCCTGCCATATACTAATTTGAGTTCCTTCTTACTCATCACTGCTCTTAATACAGTAGTATACTTTAGTAAATTATTACAGGTTATTCTTACATATGCTTAAGACTTTCATACAGAACTGTAAGCCACATTTCTAAAATATCACTAAACTGAAAAACCCACCAGCAATTTATTCCTCTAAAACATCCTTATCACACATTATCATCATGAATGTTAAACAGTTCCTTCAGGACTGTTAAACTACAATGACCGACAACATATCCGAAATTACATGTGGTAAAAAAAAGAGAACCATCTAAAATGTACCATGGCTAAGAATCAATAAACCATGAAAGCACCTGGCATTTAAGTCCCTGACTACGACATTAATAAAGGAACAAGAAACTTGTTATAGGTGGTTTTACAAGTGGGTAATGTTGCAATCATGGCATGGTTATTTCATAAGATTACAGGTATGTGCCTTTTCATGTCCAGGAAATAAATAGGACATAGGACTTTTAACTCCAGACATTGCGACTGTATAGCTGGTCACCTCAACAGCCAATCAACCCTGCGAATCCATGAGCAGAGATGGGATTTAGAGTTTAAGAGCAGAAGTAAGTCTGTCATTCACTTGAAAGCCAACTACCTTACCGGTCATGTGCTTGCTTGCTTGCTTGTTGGCTCACGTTTGGACTAAAGACTGTTCTAACTCAGCTGAAGTGTTTAGAGGCTTTTTTGAGTAAGTTCCTCATGTCTGTGTGTATGGGTTTCTGCTGCTTATTTGTAACAAAGTG
Source organism: Ancistrus triradiatus (assembly GCA_025084515.1). Lineage (NCBI taxonomy): Eukaryota > Metazoa > Chordata > Actinopteri > Siluriformes > Loricariidae > Ancistrus > Ancistrus triradiatus. The sequence continues at coordinate 15,520 of JAJAGP010000057.1, read as the reverse complement.
TCAATGGCAGTCGTATATTCCTGTCCTCTTGTAAATAGTACTCCTTTGTTTGTCCCCCCACTACCTGTGTATTCTCTGTCACATTTAAAAACTGGTTCACATTCACTCATTGAGTCTCTGTTTCATTTGGCTGATCTTTGGTGGTTTCATAATCTGTCCATTAATGCATTTTTGGCCTCCATCAAACAAAAGTATCAGATCTATCATATCATCTGCTTAAGTGTTATGGCTTTCTCCTACACAGGGTTGTACCAGTACATTACTGTATTTCTATAATTATTGAGAATTTCCATAAATTAAATTAAGGTAGGTGTATAACAGTTTAGGCTTCGGCACGGTGGCATCAGTGATATTGTGTGGATGGTAGTGTTCCACTTGTGTTTTCAGACGTATGATTGATGCATTTACATACTGTTTGCACACAGTTTTCTTGTAAAAAATACCCTTTATATTTACATTACAGCAGCAGAAAGAGACTATGTGACTATGGTAATGTCTGGTCAACAGTAATTTCGTTGAACATCTTGTTTCAGATAACATCACGTGCATTTGCATCTGCATTTACAGCATTTAGCAGACGCCCTTATCCAAAGCGACTTACAAGTTATACAGTCTTACAATCCAGGACCCAACAGTGGCAGCTTGGCAGAGGTGGGATTTGAACCCTCGACCTTCTGGTCCAGAGTCCAGTACCTTACCCGCTAGGCTACCACAGTCCTACGTGGATGTTAAACGGCGCATATCATTATAGATAACAGATGTTTTCCAACAGGCCAAGTCAAGCTAGTTCAGCCTGCTTGGAATGTAGGATCCTTCTAAATTAATGTAGAGGATTGTCTTTATTACATAAGCACTTCAATCATCTCAACCAAAGGAAAGAATAGGGACATCATCTCACTGCTCAAACAAAAGTAACTGAAGAACAGCCTAATTATGAATGTATTAACACTGCCCTTATGAGCCACTTAAGCAAAAGTAATGCATACGATCCAATGAAAGATGATAAACATGTGCCTAATACCCAAATTAGATGTGAAAACACTTTGCTAACTGTTTAAATCTGGTTGGTGTCCTGTTAGCTTGGCACTAACTGGATAAGTGGCTTTTATCTGGGAGCAACATCAAATTATGCTTGGGATTTCAATGTCGCTTCCTGGCTGTTGGACAAGGACAAATCAAGTAAACAGTGAAGACTGTTCCTCTTGGGATATCTTCCAGCTCCACATGGAATGGAATATAAGCATGGAGTATGCTGTGTGTTTCTTCAGGCTATAGAAGGGTCATGCTAGCATACCGATGAAGCTGGCAGATGTAAGGGAAGGTCACACTAGAAACTTGAAACTGTAGCCTAGAGAAGCTCTTTCTTCAGTTTCTTAATACTGCGTCTAAATTGCCTGTATTTTCTGGTTGTATTCTAATAAAATGACTAATAAATATTGTCATTAGATACATTCATTATACTGTTACTAAAACAATGGTATATCTATGCTAATGGTGGCTTGAGACTTTTGCACAGTACTCTATATTTAAGATGGCAAAAGGATTTGTTTTTGTATGCTGATGTCATAAATCACTAATGGCTTAATAATCTTTAGAAAAATGTTACAATCCACATTCACATAACATACTTTGCAATAATGTATTGTACAACAGATTGAGGCATCATAATATCCAAAGAGATATTTTCACACACCAATAAGAGTCAATACGATTTAAGGTATACTAGTAGTAAACATGAATCATCTGTTTTATTCTAAGCCAAAATCCAAAACTAGGAGAAAGCTTTGTTTGTCATTTGCTTGGTTATCACAAAAGCTGCTCCTACACATGGGGGAGCCTTTTGGAGTTGTTTTTTCTTTCCCCAGACTAGCCTTGCATTTCTCTGTAATCAGCACATGGTCGGGTGTGTCAGCATTTCTGTCACACCGCTTATTTCATTTCTTATGCCATAGTGGTCTAACCTCAGCATTGGGGAGAAGCCTGGAGCCTGACTGATGCCTGTGTGCCTTCTGCAGCCACACAGTATACTGGAGCAGTAGACGCTATCAGGGTTGTCAGTCTCTCCACTTTCCATGTCCTTCCCCTCCGGGAAATCTTTCTGCTCCTTCAGGAACAGCTGCAGCTCCGTCATGGGAAACCCAGTCTTCTGGTAGTGCTAACCCACATGTATAGGGAGAGGTTTTTTATAATAGGGGTAGCAGATTTTTTACACGACAGAAAATATATAATCCACAAACAACAAAGAGCTCCTTAAGTTACCAACGTTTCCTTTTCCAATTCCTTTTTTCACTTTCACATCAACACAGAAGGCCACACCATTAAAAATTTGAAAATGGATTGAATTACCTAAAAGCTACATTACACAATGAGGTATTTTGAGGGATTGATATATATGCGAGGCAGTAATAAATGATATAGTGTTTGTATAATAACAATGAAATCAAACAATGTCCAGTTATACTCAACTGCTATGGATAATTCCCTATATCTACATGGTATATCAAAACAAAACAACTACTTTTGTTGTTATTATTGAACACTTACGTTGATCTGAGAATAATAATTTGGTGGATGACAGATACATACAACCAGTAATATACTACTGTACCTCATGGATGAAATGCCACCCAACTTGTGATCATGTGGTTCGTTTTTGGAGATACCTTGATGGTCTCATAGGCATCTGTGATGAGGGCTATGAAGAGGCTGAGCACCATGTAGATGAAGAGGGAGATGAAGGAATAGAGGTAGACTCTGCTGAATAGCCACACCAGCGTGTTTTTCTGCTGGAACTGGGCAAACGTAGAGAACATGTCGTCTCCATTCATGAGAGAGAAGAGGCATTCAGCTACACGGCTCAGTCCCTGGAACTGATCACCAGATCACAAACGGAGGCAAGATAAAGTTTCATGTATGCATTTGTATACTGTATTGCTCTATTCACTTTATAACACGCTGGAAATTGTGTAGCTAATTTGAGGTCACAAATTTGAGTGACTTTTAATCTTGGCAGTGTTGAACAAGATAAAAATGTAAGTTACTAAAGCAATTATACAGCCAAAAAAAAAACAAAAAAAAAACACTGACTAAACACAAGGAACACCCCAATGCACTGACTTGGCGAGAAAAGCTGACATATAAAAATGTGCATGATAAGAAAACAAAACAATGCAGCTTTTGTCAAGGCTATGTGAATACTGTAACTCCTTAAACAAATCAAACAGTTTAAAAAAAGATTGCCCTGCTACTGGTAAATGTAACTTCGCCTTCCTACTGTTAAACACTGCAACTTGAAAGGCTTCTTCCCAAACCACAGGCTACGTCCCAAACCACATACTAGGCACACAGTGGGCATACTATTTTCTTAAGCAGTGTGCCATTTGTGACAGTGTGTAAATGCCTTAGACATGCTCTTGTCAAACATTTCACTCACACTTGCCTTTACTGACTAGTCCCTGTGGTGTGTGCTAAGTTCAGAAACTTCTGTATTAGAGACTACCTTTTTCTAAGTGCATCATTCCTGCCCAACAAAACCACCTATCCAGATATCCAAAGGTTTTGGAAGCCAGTTCATGTTGAAGCATAAATTAGCCCATTGTTTAATGTGATGTTCAGTAACTACAGTATCAGCATGTAAAATGTAGCAGCGCTGCCCTCTCATGGTCAGTATAACGTGGCACACAGTGTATACTATAAATACAGGGTGTCTACAAAGTATGTCCAATTTTCATAAATGTACTACTCACCAACCAACGTTCACGACCGGCTCTTTTCACATTTGTATGAAGGAGCTCAAGTTTTATCCGCATTACATCGATTCAATGTGAACCCCGTGGGTGATGCGACAAACATCATCGCACGTATAACAGTGTGAAAGTGGGGCTTACTTTATAGACACCCTTTACTGCAACAAAAATATACAGTACACTCATTATCATCATCGTCTTCTTTTAAGGACTACTCTGTACTATTTTACCTTGTCATGGTAGGGCCCTAAAACGATCCACCCACAGAATGTGTAGCCCAGGTAGATCATTCCTGCACAGCAGCAGAAGCGCAGCACTTTAGGTAGAGCTGCTTGCATAGTGAGGATGAGAACCTGAATTGACATTGAAGGACTTTGTTTATCATAAGCTTTAATAACTAACAAATGTGTCTAACGGCTAGGTTTACCGTATTTTTCGGACCATAAGGAGCACTTAAAATCCTTTAATTTTCTCAAAAATCGACAGTGCGCCTTTAAATGCGGTGCGCCTAATGTATGAATTAATTCTGGTTGAGCCTTCCGACCTAGAACCGATTGTAGATGGTACACGGCGCTCATAAATCTGTCAAAATGTTTTAGCACGGTCTTGGTAAGTTACGAAGCTTACGGCAACTGTAGTCAGGAAACATCACTGAGTAATACGGTATGTGCTTCAGCATTAGGGTATGTGTATTAATTCATTCATTTTCGAAGCGGATTTCAAACTCAACGCTATCAGTCACGCAGTACAACATGGACATAGAGCAGCTGCGAGAGAATTCAGCATTAACGAATCAATGGTACGGAAGTGGAGGAAGCAAGAAGACGCCCTGTGCCAGGTAAAGACCAAACTGAGCTTCCGAGGGAACTTAAGAGTGCGCTTTCTGTATGAAAATATACCCGTTAGCAGCCGATCGTTGATATTGCGTCTTATAATCCGGTGCGCTTTGTAGTCCGAAAAATACGGTAAGTTAAATACAAATAGAGCACTAACATGGCAATAAAAATAAGTATGACAAGCTCAAAATTAGAAATGTGCACTTAAATGATAATAATGATCACAAGAACATATGTAAATGAGCGATGACTGATTACATTTACATTTACAGCATTTAGCAGACGCCCTTATCCAGAGCGACTTACAACTGATTACAATCCAAGCAATTGTGGGTTAAGGGCCTTGCTCAAGAACCCAACAGTGGCAGCTTGGCAGAGGTGGAATTTGAACCCTGGACTTCTGGTCTAGAGTCCAGTACCTTAACCGCTAGGCTACCACAGATTACTTGTGATTACTCACATTGTACTTCTGGAAGTATCCTAAATATCGGATGACACCAACCCAGACCATGAGCGTGGACGTTCCCAGAAAGATACTACATACGTCATAGCTTGTCAGACTCTGTGGAAAGAAAGAGTATTAAGAGACTAAATGAGTAACTTGACAGTGTGATGACCTTGTACCAAATAAATAGCCAATAAATAATCATTCATTCATCCTCAGTCACTGCTTTATTTGTTCAGGATCGTGGTGATTCCAGAGTATCCCAGGAAGGCAAAATTTGGGAACACAACCTAGACAGGCTGGCTGGCCATCATAAGGTATCACCACTGAACATAATATTAAATAAAGGCCGTGGTCACTTTTCTATACATCCTTCTTCAAAAGTCAAAATGTAACATAAAACATAACATGAACATCCTATACTGGTGACAATTCACTTGTATGTGAAAGAATAGCAACTTTATAAATCTGAATTACAATTATGTAGGAGACCAAGAGTGAACTCAAATATCAACATGTGTTCTTGGTGATAAAGTGTAAATGTAATTTGTCAACAATTGTGTCAAAATAACTTCTACCTAAACTACATCTGAACTTATTTTTAAAGTATTTTTTCTCAATTACCTTTGCCTGAATTTCCATCTTCAGTATTGATCCTATGATAGCCAAAACATCACTGACAATCACCAAGATGTACCAGCCATTTAAAAATTCCCTTTGGTCATCTTCACATACTTTGTGATTGTACTTTATAAGACAAAAGTTCATAAATCTCTGCAAAAACAGAATTGATCATAATTACAACCAACACAAATAATCAGGACTTGTAAAAGCATTGCTAAACATTAATATCGCTGCAAAGAATAGAGGTGCTGCAAATGCTCCTGATAGGGGGTTTACCTGAAGTAGTCTAATAGCAAGAACAATAGAGCGAATGCACAACACAGCAGAGATCAGGCACACTAAAATAACGAAGCCATCAAAGATCAGGAGGTAGTGAGTGTTCTTCTGAGCTAAAAAGATGATCACAGGTTGAACTTAGACACATTTTCCTCCCAAAAAGGTAAGAGCATGTCAGTGTCACATTTAATAGGGTTACATAAATACCAACAAAAAAGTTCATATGAACAAGTTAGGAGTTCTCATACTGTGTAAACTGTATATACATATACATATAACTTTGGAAGTACAGTCCTTGTTACCTTATTAACACTTTATAAACAAATTATTAACACCATTGTCCAGACTTCAAGTGAATATTCCTCTAAGTTTGACCATTTCTAAAGACTTAACTCCACTTATTCTGGTCAGGGTCACAGAAGGCTCTGAAATTCATAGAATGCAGACAAGCATGTACAGTGAAAATGCCAGTCATGCACATTAACTGCCAGTGGTTAGTGTATTAGACCCCTGTGCAACTCGAGCAACATTAATCCTGTAAATCAACCTGATAGTTACATATCAGCACTGTCATAAACCCATATTCTGGGTGATGCATTTAGATTATAAAAGCAACCAAACACCTCAGAGGTTCTTATTTTTTTCCCGGAGTAAAGCCCTCAGAACATTGATTGAGGTCAATTCCCTTTTAATGCATAACAAACTGCTGTGAGTCTAAAATGGCAGGTAAGCAGGATTCAACCTTTAGAATAAGAACTAACCAGAAGGTTATAACAGCAACCAGAAGCTGTTATATCCAAAATGTGAAGTGAACTGGTTTATATACAGTGGGGGCCAAAAGTTTGAGACCAATGGAGTGAAATTTCTTGCCTAGATCTTGTGCTTGTAGAGGGGGATCATAGTGCAGTAATATAATACACCTCAAAGCTTTACAACAACTACCTGAAAACCAAAGAAGGTCAAAGAGAGCTGACTGTCATGGACTTTCCTCCACAGTCATCTGAAACCCCACTGAGCATTTACAGGGGCATTTCAACTGGCTTCCTGATTTTGCGTGTATTGTGTCTTGTCTTATTAATGACTTAATGTTTCTCATCGCTGAAAAATACTTAATATTTTAACATGAATATAATATTATGAGCATTGGAGGCTCAGTGGACAAGCAAGATCTGGAAACAACAGTTCCAACAGGGCATGTCTTCACCTGCTGTTGGTTCTACTTTTCTCTACATGCTTCTAAGGCATAACTATTGTGCCACGCTCATGGAATAAGGTTATTTCTTTCACCGAGTTCAGTGTGTTGGAGCTTCCGTTTATTCCATCCTTTTTCAGATGTATTTGTATTTTCATTATCCACTCTTCGTCACCTCACAAGCTCATACGTTTGTTTCTACAAAAGCTACAATATTCTTACCATTAAAAGGAACATCCTTTTTATAAAACAAAGTGTTTAGTGAACATTTACTGTCGGCAATATGTACTACCATACCAGTTCCTGAAATCTTCCAATTTTTGCATACACTGCTGATAGCATCAAGGGTAATTTTCACTTTTCCACTATGACACAGATTGTCATAAGTAATCTGGAATATAACAGCATAATTAATATCATTTCATATCATATATATATATATATATATATATATAACTGTTTCATATTTTACCAAGTTAAATACACCTACCTTAACAACAAAAGTATAACAGTCAGGCAACTCATGTGAAAGGACAGTCTGTAGGTCGATTCCCTTAAGTGGGAGTGATATCTCAATGGTGACAAGTCTGCATTGAAGAAATATATGTTGTATAATGGCCTAAAAAAATTATGTACCAAGAAGGAGTTTATGAAGCTTTATATTTGTTAATGTAATGATGACATATGTAAATGATTACAACTGTACAGCAGAAAGGAGGCTCTAGTATCCTGTTGGGGCACCTCTAGCCTGAATACATCATCAGATACGGTTGGGTACTGAAGCATACAGGTTCCATATGGCATCCTGTGGCACATTTTCCCACAGATGTTGCAGCTGGGTCTGTTGATCCTGCACATTTGTAAATAGCTGAAGTTGGCATCCCATCTGGCCCCATAAATGCTCAATTGCCGTTAAATCTGGCAACTGGGCAGGCCAAGAAAGTCTTGTAATCGGTCAGAGACATTGCTGGGACACCTTTACTGTGTGAAGGCAAGCATTAGCCTGGTTCAAAATGCCAGTTGGAAGCCCTACTGTGAAAGGCAACATGTGGCCGCAGAATATCCTGTACATATCACTGAATTTTTAGTGTCCCTCATATCACTACTAGTGGTGACTGACTGTCATATGTGATGGTTCCCCAGTTCATCACACCACCGGTTGGGGTAGTGTCTCTCCACAGAAAAAGCAGCACTGAAGCACTCACCAGGAGTCCTCCATACTCGAATCTGACCATCTTTGGATCCCAAACAGAATCTGGATTCATCACTAAAGACAATACAGATCTAGTCTATAGCAGTCCAGGTTTCTCATTCACAACACAACTGTAAACAAAGGTGATGGTGGCTGGCTGGCTGGCACTGGCAGGACATGCAATGGGTGCCGTGACAACTGATTCCTTCTGCTAAGTGCCTGAAAATGTTCAAGGGTGTGTAGTGAAGGAGTCACCCATGTCTGGATGGTGAACAATGAAAGTGTGGGAGCTGCTCGTGCTTATTGACTGATCAAATGATCCTCCATACAGGTGGTCTGGGCAAATCATCAAAATAACCATCCTGGTTCTATAAGTCCAATTATGCACCCGCTGTCAAAGTTTGTCCATAGGGCAAAATGTCTATGAGTGCATCGCAGAGATAAGTCTAGCAGTCAACAATCTCTCACCAAGAGGTACACTACCCAAATTTAGCCTCTGAGAGCCTTTTTATAGGGCAGTGGTGGAAGCTTACATGCCCTCTTGTGGCAAGATGCAGTGTTTAATCAGACCACACCTGTAATCATTTACATATTTGCCTGAGACATAACTGCATACTGAATAACATCAATAAGTACTACATACACACCTGTAAAAGTCCAGCTGAAAAAAGGAAGCATTATCTACTCTCCATGTTGCAGCAGACTTGGGATCCAATGTCAAGCAAGCTGAAAATGGGTAAGATGTTTCTAATGAGTCAAACATGATAATTACATCTGTAAAAAACCTAGTAAAGACCTATTCTTTTGATTAGATATATACAGGCCAACATATTCTGAATAGAACACTTAGTTCTTATTGTGTAATAAGTTACACAAACACATTTAGCAAAAGTGGGTCAAGATGAACTACCTGTCTCAATCTGGGCATTAGTATCATATATTTCATCAGGCTGTTCCAAGCTGCCCAGTCTGTTATACTGTTTACAGATGACTAAAGGAAGTATTTTTCCATCCTCTTCAACATAGCTAACAGAGCCCACAGACAGATGATCTAAAATAAAATACTGAAAGACAGATGCTTACACAATTCAATAAACATTGTAACATCATGAGCAAATCAGCATAAAATATAATACAGCAGTACAAAAAACAAACCTGATCAATAACATAGTATATACTATCATATACATTCTCTTTAGTATAGACTGCCATGCTATAGTCATCCTCATCCACACCACTGTAGCTTTTCAGAAACAGATTTTTGAAGGTCATCAAGTTCTCTTCCTTGTAGGTCACAACAAGCTGGTTGTTAAGTCCAAATAGAACAAGCTTTGAATGTAACAGAGAGAAAAGATAACAGTCATTATTACTTTTTTCCTGGAAGAACACTATGGTTATAGTCATTATAATACATCCCCAAATCAGAAAAGTTGGGATGATATGGAGAATGCAAAAAAAAAAAAAAAATCAGTGTTCCCTTCATTTCCTTTGCCTTTTATTTAATGGCAAACAGTATGAACTCAAGATATTTCATGTTTTGTCTGGTCAACTTCATTTCATTTGTTAATAAACATCCATTCCTCCATTTCAGGCCTGCATCACATTTCAAAAAACAATTTAGGGGCAATTTAGGGCTTGTGATGTAAAAAACAAAAACAAGATGATGTGATTTCAAACAGGTGATGTCAACAGGTGATTATAATCATGATTTTGTACAAAAGCAGTAACCCCACTGGTTAGATGATATCCAGTTTGTCAACAAATGTGTGAGAATTATGTGTGTTCCTCAAATAAACATTGGAAGGGATTTGCATATTTCTCCCTCTACAGTGCATGATATCATTAAACGATTCAAGGAATTCCAGCAGGAATTTGAGTGCGTAAAGGGCAAGAATACAAGCCTTAAAGGAAGAGGCGTGATCTCTGATCCCTCAGATGGCACTGCATCAAGAACCGTCATTCTTCAATAGCTGACAGAACCACACGGGCAAGGGATTATTTTATCAAACCTTTATCAAGCACTGTAATATAGAGTTACATAAAAAAATGGCACTTAAAACATTATTGTGCAAAAAAGAAGCCTTATGTTAACCACGTCCAGTAGCAGCATCGACGTCTCTGGGTTCAGGGGCACCTGCGATGAACCATCACACAGTGTGCTCTGGATCAAAGCCATCCAGACTATTATCAGCAACAAGTACAAAAGCCAGTTTTTTTCATGATAAGGATTTGTGTCAGTGCCCTTGGCAAAGGACATTTTCAGTTCTGAGTGATGGCAGCATTAATGCAGAAAAGTACATTGAGATTTTAAAGCAACATTAACTCCTTGAAGACGACATCTTTTCCAGAGATGTCCGTGGATTTGTCAACAAAAAAATGCAAAATAAGTAAAATCAGAAAAAAGTTAGGACTGAAATGTGTAAATCCTTTGTAAAACATTGTAAAATGTTCAAGATTTAATTAATTTTTCTCATGCATTTGTGACAAACTGGAGATCCTCAAAGGATCTGTTGACATCACCTTTTTTTTTTTACCTCATTATTAGCCATAAATTACCCCTGTCGCAAGTTTTTTGGAATGTGTTGCAGGCCTGAAATGCAGGAATGGATGTTTATTAACAAATGAAATTAAGCTGATCAGACAAAACATTAAATATCCTGGGTTCATACTGGCTGCAATGATATCAAAGTCAAAGTACATGTAAGGAGCACTACATTATTTTTATATTTTCCATACCGTCCCAACTTTTTCTGATTTGGGATTGTACATGGAATACCTCTAAGACATGCAACTTTCTGTAAACTGCCAAGTAGTGGCAAAACAAGGTAACTAGACTGGTTCTGGTATTTGTCTTCTGATGCTTATTCTAGCTTGCATGACGTAATCGAATTGATTTGACTTTACTACGGGATGAGTGGAGAAACATGTTCAAGTCATGCTGTGAGTCCAGTCATAATGATATTATATATATAAGACATTCAGTAAATAATATGCATAATCGGCATACCTGTGTTGTAATCATGATTATTTTTAAAATCTGCACTGTTAACTTCCATGGGAGCTGTCGGCGTGCTTTGTACTTCTCACACGGACTCATGAAATAATATCTAAGGTCATCTCTAAGGGTTTCCTCCCATGTGGAATCAACACTCATGGACAAGGAGCTACTGAAATACAAACAGATAGATGTTAAGACCTTTAATAGAGAGCATATTTGCATACACGTCATCTTTCGCTTTCATTCACTTTCTTATCTGCTTAATCCTGGACAGGGTCAAGGGAGAACCAGTACCTAGCCGGTGGCAAAGGGACAGGAACAACCCTAGACAGGGAACCAATCCATCGTAGGGCACATACACTTGTACACTCATGCACAAACTCACAGACTAGGGCTACATAAGCATAATCAGTTAATCTAAAGCAGTGTTTCCCAACCTTCTTGAGCTACGGCACATATTTCACATTAGAAAAATCACAAGGTACACCACTAAACAAAAAATTCACGAAAAGTATATTTATTGAAGACAGACAAAAGCTTGTGGACACCCCTTCTAATTATTGAGCGCCGCTATTTCAGCAACACTCACTTGTAACACATTCATAATGTAGTCATTGACAAAAAAATTATCACACCCTGATATAAATGTCTGCTATACAACCATATGTCAGTTACTGGCCCCTAACCTAACAGTCTGCGGTCTGCTTGGTAAAAAGTCCTTAATCCACCTGCACGTGTGTTGACCAACAACCTGGTTGGTGCCAATTCGGCTTGAGATAACCGCATTGAAAGTGGAGCTGTAGGAAACAGCTACCTGTGTGCAGTTTGTATGTTCTTCCCATGTTTGCCTGTTTTTTTTTTTGTTAATCTTTCCCCAACATTCCACAGACATACTTCAGGCATCGCTACAGTGCCCCAGTCTGTCTGCATGTATCCTGCATGTACCCTGTGCTGCCGGTTAGGCAAATAATCAGTTGTTCTGTTGATTACATAAATTATTATTTAGTCATCTGTTATATCCTCATACTGAGATTAGCAAAATACAACCCCAAATCTGAACAAGCTGAGATAGCATGGAAAATGCAATTTTTATTTCATTGCAGAGAGTGTTTTGTCTGGTCAACGTCATTTCGTTTGTTAATAAACATCCATTCTTGTCTTTCAGGACTGCAACACATTCCGAACAAGGCATTTTAGGGCTAGTAAAACAAAACTAAGTAATGGTTTGATTTCAAACAGGTGATGTCAACAGGTGATTGTAATCATTATTTGGTACAAAACCATCCATATAAGAGTGTTTGAGGAGCAGACATGGGCAGAGGATCTTCAGTTTTATCAAGCAATTAATGAGAAAATTATTAAAATGTTTAAAAATAATGCTCCTCAAAGAAAGACTGGAAGGGATTTACATACTTCTAACAAAATAACACATGAAACACTTCATCTCTTGGTATCCTTGGAGCTGAGTGTGAGAAGGAATGGGAACATTACAGAGTGGTAAATGCTTTACCATCCTTACCGGCAATTTTTTTTTTAGAAAGTGTGGCAGGCCTGAAAAAAGACAAACATGAAATATCCTGGGTTTATACTGTCTGCAATAAAATAAAAGTAAAAACAACTGTAAGAAACACTGCGCTTATTGTTTATATGGATTTCCCATACTGTCCCAAACTTTTTCTGATTTGGGGTTGTATATGACAAAAGACAACTTTATAACAAGGCACAAATGGATATATTAACTGAAAAAACTGAAAAAAAAGCATTACTAATAAAGAAAAATCTTTAGTCTGAACATCAGCATGATCAGTTTTCTAGTATCTGTTACTGTGCCAACCCTTACTTCTTCACTGACTTCTGAAAACTGGTTCTGTGGCCAAACTTCTTATGTGTGGCTCTGCAACATCTCATAAGCTTTAACACAAGGGGAGAATACTTGTTAATTTGAGTAGTCCGCTAAATTATGTAAGTTAACCTGCTTTAAAAACTCTAGCTTGTTATGTATTGGACACTGGTATGCTGGTCAAACAGTTTTACCAGCAACACTAGCATGCTTATGCAAGTTCTCCAGCTAAACCAGTGTTTCCTAACCAACATAAACTTTCCTTTTTTTTGGCTAGAGCATATTTGAGAAAAAAAAGCCCTTTTAACGAAAGCCGTAATACTTAAGAGCATGGTATGATGGACCTGACACTTTTGTTTGATGGAAACCAAAAATGCCCTGAAAGACAGTATTACAAACAACACAGAAGATCAGCCAGATACAACAGATACTCAACAACTGAATGTGAATCAGTTTATATAGTATAAGACCTCGATCGTTAAAGCAAACAGACATTGATCGGATGGTCATTAAACTGCTATTACCTGTGCATGAAGAGACTACTGAAAGATTGCTGACAATTTGGCAGCACCTGTTTTTTCAACATATAACAGTTAGGTCTGTATGATATATTGAAACAAAAGGTATTTTATCACAACTCTTTCATCTGCTATTTTAACAAGTATTCATACTAAAATTAGTATTGACCCCATTCTACCAGCTGACTCCTGAGTTTCCCCCAGTGTGTGACCACCGTCAGCGAATAACTGGCACAATCTGTTTTCTTGCAGTGAAGTGATACTTTTGTACATTTAAACAACCTCAAGGTTGTTCAAATATGATACACATTGCAGTATTAAGAACCAGCAGAACTCGCCGAAAAGAACAGTTTGTGACTGAAAGGTTCTGACGTTAAAACTCACTGGCAATAAGTGACTGATGAATGACAGATTTGAGTGCACATGACCATAGCTATAAGTTCAATCATCTGCTAAATTATTAATGAAACTCTGGACTGACCTACAGTGACCAGTACAGCAATAAACATCAAATTGCTTAGTACACGAATAAAAACTGCACAGTACACAATATGCATTTCCATGTGACAAAGCTATTCTAAAATGGAGGAAGATGGTCATCATGGATCACTCATCATGCCAGGAAAAGTATTTATGTTGTGTTTGGTTTAAACCAGTCCTGATTAAAGTGCAGATGAGTATAACCATGTTCTCTTTGAGAACACAGACCGTGTTCATGGGTAAAGTCCATTTTCATGTATGACTAATCAAAACACTAGCAATATTGCACAACAATGCACTTTAAAATTGTGATAAAACTGACAATTTAAGGTTACAATACAGGATATGCATTTTTAAAACATACATATCTAAATATGTGTTTCATGTATACATTCTAACAACTGACATTGCATGGAACAACTCAAATATCCATTACATACTTCTATAAAACAACATTTTAAAAAAATTTGTGTAATCAATGCAATCAAATCAAACAAGTACTGCTAAATGACTCACCTTGCAGAAGGGACATTTGGGCAAAGTGACTGATTTCTGGCAAACATCTCCATGCTTCATGATTTTATTCCTAACTTCTCTACCTGCAGATGGTTGAGTTACTGGCAATCTTCTCCAAACTGTATTGGTCATAAGCTGACCAATCACAAATAAGGAAGCTCTGTGATGGGAGGGGTCTCTTTCTGAATAAAACGGGGTTACTTTCAGTAGTTTCTTGACCCTTAAATGGTGCCAGACTGGAACCATACTAAATACTTCCTTTAGGTCTAACAGAGAATGTATGGAGAATAAAGGCAACACAACTCTGTAAATACCAGATGTCCAAAAGTTTGTAACTCGCCTTCTAATTAGAAGGAAATAAATCTCTGTTATTTCAGTCGCACTCACTCAAGGCAGAATATGAAGCATACAGGCACAGAACTTCCATGGCAATAAAATAGATTTTACTGAACAGCACAGGCACTCTAAGTGCGGTACCTCCATAGGTTTCAAGTCTATTCTGCAAGTCATTCAACTTCTTGCCCTGCCCTCCTAAACCAAAACAAAGGAAGGTCGCTAACTTTGATGGAGAACTTGGCTGGCTTGCAGAGAACCCTGACTTTAACTCAAAAAGACTCCTTTAAGATGAAATGAAATGTCAACGGTAAACCAGCGGAATACAAAATTAGTGTTGGATCTCACAGTCATTTTACAAAATGAACAGTAAAAGCTGTTATAGTCAAGTCAAGTCAAGTCAGATTTATTTATATAGCGCTTTTTACAATGGAGCATTGTCTCAAAGCAACTTTACAGGTTTAGATTATCTCCTAATAACTACGTCCAATCTCAAATTGAGCAAGCCTAGGGCGACAGTGGCA
>JAJAGP010000056.1:958072-1092797 GCA_025084515.1 Ancistrus triradiatus | reverse complement strand
TATATATATATATATATATATATATATATATATATATATATATATATATATATATATATATATTTTTTTTTTTTTTTGTTTGTTTGTTTTTTTTTTAATGCAGTCACTGCATTCTGGTGAATGGTCACTAACCGCTAAATCATGAAGCCAGTAAAGTAGTCTCTTTCGCATCTAAAGATTTAGCAATAGCTTAACATAGCACCAAGATTGTAGCTTTTGAAAAGGTACAGCTTTACTGACTACCTAGCATTCTCCTTACTAACTAGTACAAAGTATGAAGACAAAGAACGTGCCATAGAACACTTTTAAGCTATTTTAAACTTTTATTTGAAAACGTATTAAATATGTAGTATTTACAGTCATTACATGTGTAGCACACGGGATAGGAGTGAATCAGTTGTTATGCTGTGGTGGCTTATTTTTGATGGCTGTGTTGGCTCTGATATGCAATACTGGCTTATCAGATAATAGTGGCCATATCAGAACATAATAGTGGCAGTGCTGGCCCAGGATTTTGTGGGTTGTTATGTTCCTTTGCCATTATTAGGCCAGTGGAATTCTGCATACACTCAGTCCCTGCTATTGAGATGCCTCTTTAGGTTTTTTATAGTAATTCAACTTATGAGGTTGAGCCAACACTGGCATAGTATATTGCATGGAAGTCTCAACGCCAAATACTTGGTCCAGTAGACAAGATCACATTGAAGCTGATATTATCCAATATTATTTTGCTACCTGGAAAGCAGCATATTTAAAAAGGTAATTCGGCCCATCCCTGAGCAGAAGAGATAGAATTGATTTGACAAGTCTATTCGTCCTTAATAAAGAACACTGTCTTTGAAGGCTCTAGAAAGTCGCAACTTACACTTCCCTAAAGACGTGCACTATCTGTTAGTCTCGCTGTGTGCCCTGCTGATGGATTAGCGAGCGGCAGAGTGGAGCTCTTGTGATCTCGGACTAACCTCACGTTTATGCGTTCATGCTTCTCTCCAGTTTCCTGTCAGTGTCACCCTCTCAGCCATGCACTTTGGTTTCAGACTGTAGCCTATAGAAGTGAATGTGACCGTTTCGATACTCTGTTTGTGTACTCATCTCGGACAAAATGATTTGTGTGCCTCATGAGAGACTGAAATAAACTCAGAGATTTATTAGACCACTACATCCAGTCATTCATGGATGGTTAAGGCTCCGGATGACTAATCGGTAGGTTGTGAGTTCTAATCCCAGTCTTGCCAAGATGTCTCTGTTGGGATCTTGTTCAAGGCCCTTAAGTTACTGCTCAGCTTCGGAAATATGATGGATTAAGGGTAAAGGGCACAAGAGGGTACAGTTTGTTGAATTTTTACTTCCAAATTAAAAAAATATTAATGTATTATCTCCAGTTATACTTATCAGTCCCTCCAGGAAATACACAACACCATGGTTCTCCAGTTACAAGCACACATTAGCAATCACACACTGTAGAACCAAAATATAAATGCACACAATGGAATATGTTGCAATAGAAACATAATTAAAGATACCTCGCTGGCTGCACACAACCAAGATGGAAAGTTCTTGAAGAAACACTAAATTCCAGAACAGGCAATGCAATATCGCATTTTCATCTGCAGCACAGACATAGTTCCTACTTATGCTCGTAGTTAATGCAAAGTAAATCCATATTCATGAAAATAAATTTAATAATAATATCTAAACAAAACCTGACATTAATAATATTTATGGCAGTAAAAATACACATCCTAAACTTTTTTAATTTGATCAGCTGTTTACGTCCAGAGCAAACAGACAGATTTTTATTTCCTATTATCATTTGTTATAATAAAGACCTTGGTTGTTAAGGTGAATGGATGTTGATCAGATGGTCATTAGACGGTGCTTTTAATGACCATCTGGTCGACTGCTGGTCAGGGATGTGCTAATAATGTGCCTACAACAAAAACTGTTATGGTATTTTTGACAAGATTTGAACAAAATAAACTGAACACGACTGAATGCCAGCTAGTTTGCTCACACTTAACTCGCTGGCTAACTACAGTACCACACAGCACAGGTGTATCACTGTTCTAAACCATTTATTATTAAACTTGACATTGGACGCTGAGGAACACAACTGATTTGGTAAGAACTCTCATAAGAGCACAGATCATTTTGACCCGGAGGCACCAAGCAGGCCTGAGTCGTGTTGTGTTGGAGGCATTTCAGAGTACTCTTGCTTCTTTAACGACTTTTCTAAAATCCCTCAGCGCCTGGTGAAGATGAACATGCCTATTGCTGAGGACAACTCGGTGCACTTCACCTCAACACTCATGGCCCTTATACGCACTGCTCTGGAGATCAAATTGGCGTCAGGTTAGTCTGCTTAGAATCTGTTCATTGTCTAATCAAATGAATCCATGTGCATCTTGCTACTGTGGAATGTCAGTAGTGCTGGTCGTGTCTGGTGCTGTGAATCCCATTAGGGCCCATTTAGGACATGCTGGGACTGTGGTAACACAGTGGGCTATGGAAAAGAAGGTCCAGGGTTCAAGCCCAAGCAATGCCAAGCTTCCACTCTTGGGCTCTTGACTACGGCGAACAGTTTGTTGCTTGGATTGTATGTTGTAAAATTTTATCAGGTCATAGTAGCTTTGAATAAGTTTTCCAACTTAAATCTTAAGTAGTTTTCTGAAGTACAAGATGGCTTTCTGGAGCTTTGCTTGTCCACTTCATTGGGTTACTGGTGGTTTTCTGAAGTTTTACTGCCAGCTTTAGGAGACAGCTGGATGATTATCTAAAGCTGGCCACTTCAGTGGGCTAGTGGATGGTTCTGAGGCTTCACTAGACACTTTAGTGAGCTGCTGGATCTACTCTGCTGCTTGCATCCACTTCTGATACTGAATGGTTACCTAAAGCTTCATTTCCCAATCAAGTATGCTGTTCAGTGTTTATCAAAGCTTCACTGGACGCTTTAGTTTAGTTTATTACTGGTTGGTTTTCTGAAGCTTCACTGCCCACTTTAGTGGAAACTCAGCGGTGTTCTGAGGTGACCCTGCCTGCTTCAGTGGGCTGCTGGATGGTTTTCTTAAGAGCCCCTGCATTTTTCAGTGGGATACCGGATGGTTTTCTGAATTTTTTACTGTCTATTTAATGAGCTACTGGATGGTTTTCTGAAACTTTATTTTTATTGGATTTGCTTTTCGGCGACCTACTGGATGGATTTCTGAGGCTTTACTGCTCACTTTTGTGGAATACTGAATGGTTTTCTTGAGGCTTCACTAGACACTCAGTGGTTTCCTGAGGCTTTCTGAGTGCCTCAGCTGGTCACCCCTATAAAATATTTATGAGATTCAATAATAAATGTCCTGCATTCTGTTGAGGATTCAGAAATGATGCTTTGTGATGTTAATTTGGATTACTGCCATGGCCCACCATTAAATAAGTGATGAAGTAATGGAGTCGTATTGATTTCACCTCATGTTTCAGGCAAATTCCGTCAGCTAGTAGCGCTCCCCAAGCCAACTGCCATCAACCTCTTGGTGAGATGAGCAGATGTTTCTGATAGAAGCTGGCAGATTTCTTTGAGCAAATCATATAACTGATTTGTATAACAGCCACGGCTAAGGTAATAACGTGTAAAGGAGGTCTGTGGATAATGACCTGGGTTTGTTTTGTGCAGGAATCATAGCACAACGTCTGTCTGATGCTGAATTAAAGAAGGAGCTGGCCACAGTCTGGCCAAACTTGTCTCAGAAGACCATGGATCTACTGGTGACTCCACACAAACGTGAGCACCCCACTGGCACCCACAGTAACCAAGCGCTTTCAGCCCCAACACACACAGGTAAACACATGTAAATGCGATATAAATGCGACTCATCCTACATCGTTCTGTCCTGCAGCTAACGAGCTGACGGTTGGGAAGGTTTATGCTGCTCTTATGATATTTGACTACTACAAACAGAACAGAGCCAAAAAATTACAGATGATTCAGCAGCAGCAGCAGCAGCAGCACAAGGATCAGGCAGGACCTGGTTCACAGGTGAGAGTCACACACGTGACTGTTTAAATGGCGTTCATATGTTGGTAATATTCCCATATGGTTAAATCATTATTAAGAACACATCCATTGGCTTAATTACTTTACACAAGAAATGGGGTTTGTCATTATGGGTTATTACAGGTCAATATGCTGCATTACCAAATTGCTATTAATACCATTTTCAACTGTATGGCAGTTGTAATCTGGGGGCACCCCTGATCTGTGCCATGCATCACACAAAGCCAGCATGCCTCCTAAGGAGCACCTCTGGACCAAGGCAAAATTTCTCACAAACCCATATCCAGAGCACACAAAGCACAAGCCAAACTTTCATTATCAGAAGAAAACTTAGCACTGAAATATGTAAATCCCTTCCAGTCTTTCTTTGAGGAAAGTTGTTTTTAAGCATTTCAATAATTTTCTTACACATTTGTTGATAAACTGGAGATCCCATCGTAATTACAAACCTTGGTGTGCTCTAGCACTCCTGACGTGTGAACAAACAAATGTGACTGATGATCTACTTATGCTAAGACTGCAGTTACCATGGAAGAAAAAGAGCCGTTTGAGTTTTTGGAAATGATGTTCTACACAAAATGTCATTTCATTACAATGTGTTTATTAATACTGCTTATTTAAATTTTATCTTGAATATAAAAATGCAGAGGTGCTGGCCCACAAAAAGCAGGTGATCCAAATAATGAGGGGTACCAGATCTTGTTCCGGCAGGATCCGGCCCAGGTTAAGCACTGGTTTATGTATGTCGTTAAGATGTATGTATTTAATTCTCTCTGTCTCTGTGTAGAACAATGTGGGTGCTCTTCTTGAGCCTATCCTGAGTCCCATGCAGGATAAGAGCAGGAGTATCATGGACTGTCCATCAGACAGTCAGCCTCACATCAGACCAAGCTCTACTATGCTAAACAACGGACACACACTGTAAGTCCTGCTCACTCCTCGGCCACACACACACGTTTGGAAAAAATATTGGATGGATTTTTGCAGGTTGCAGGTTAATGCAGCCTGTTCAGTTCAGTATATTTATCATTGTAAGAAGTGTCAGATTTAAAAATGGATAAAGAGCCACTGACTTGTTTGGGGGAAAGTGTGACTTTGGTTTAAGTACCATGAGCGTGTTCTCAGTACACTTAGATGAACTGAGGAGGTTCACTGTGGACGTGCTGCGTAGTGTAGTCCTCACAGCTGTACGAGTGCTATAATTTGCAAGCACTGTTGTAATCTTCAGGAAATACAGGTCTGCTTAGTTAATATAATTTCCTTTCTACAGGGTGGGCCATTTATATGGATACACATAAATAAAATGGGAATGGTTGGTGATATCAACTTCCTGTTAGTGGCACATTAGTATATGGGAGGGGGGAAACTTTTCAAGATGGGTGTTGACCATGGTGGCCATTTTGAAGTCGGCCATTTTGGATCCAACTTTATTATTTCCAATGGGAAGAGGGTCATGTAACACATCAAACTTGTTGAGAAGTTCACAAGAAAAACAATGGTGTGCTTGGTTTTAATGGAACTTTATTCTTTCATGAGTTATTTACAAGTTTATGGCCACTTATAAAATGTGTTCAAAGTGCTTCCTATTGTGTTGGATTATCAATGCAACCCTCTTCTCCCACTCTTGACACACTGATAGCAACACCGCAGAAGAAATGCTAGCACAGGCTTCCAGTATCTGTTGTTTCAGATCTGCACATCTCATATCTTCACAGCATAGACAATTGCCTTCAGATGACCCCAAAGATAAAAGTCTACGGGGGTCAGATCGGGAGAGCATTTCTTCTGCGGTGTTGCTATCAGTGTGTCAAGAGTGGGAGAAGAGGGTTGCATTGACAATCCATATGTTTCTTCATATTTGCTTTTTCCTGTCACCAATCTAGCCATGACAGTGTCATCAAAGCCTCCTCTTCTTGGGTGGCGGAGAAAACCAAAGAGATCCACAGGTCAAGAAAGCGCCCCATCGCTAGAGGCCAATCAGAAGACATTTCAAATGCAAATACTGCCCAGGTATTTAATATTAACTTCCCATTACCTTTCAAGAGCTTGGTAGGTGCAGGCCTCTGCAAAGCCCTGTATAGACTGGGGCCCCATCAAGGGTGCACTTCCACATGCAACCTGTGATTTCTTGGATCTTGAACGGGATAAGTGGGAATAAAACACAAAATAATAAGTATGAAAAAGAATCCTTTCTTAATCCTAAAATCCAGCTTGTTTGGCTTGACTTGTCTAACTCTGTCTGTGGCAGGTGGCAGTAGAGATGAGGAAAATGGAGATTGCCAACACAATAGCGCCCCCTGGGCTGGAGGGTCAAGGACGTGCTGTGTCCATGCCCAAGCTCAGTGCAGAGATGCAGGTAGGCTTTACCCAAACGCTACAGCAGTCTTACTGACTAGATCCCTGCTTACACATTCCCTTGATTTTCTGGTTGTAGTCTAATACAGAGACTGAGAGGTGTTATACACAGTCATTATACCTTTGGAAAAACAATGGTGATCTAATCTAATGGTAGCCTAAGACTTTTGCACAGTACTGTAAACGCAAATTTTAGTATCCATGTTAAACACAGAGGATTTCCTTAGGGAAAAGGAGGTAACACATTCTGCGGCTCTCATATGATGATCGTGTGAGGATGTAATTGTGTGAGAAATTAGTATGCAGAGGGCTAATATTTAATGTGCATTTGGGTACAACTGGTCAAATAGCCTTTTGTTAATTTTCGGAATGAAACAAGCCTTTACTTTTGTGTTATTTACATTTTGTTACGTTTATAAATGTTATAGAATTGGCTTTTTGTGTAACTGTATTTGCTTTTGCGTTACAGGATTTATTTTTGTGCTGTTAATTTGTTAATTTGCTGATTTACAAATTAAGGGACTTAACCTTTGTGTTTGTGTTTGTGTTAGGAGACTTGTTTTATTTTATTTTGCAAATGTTGGATCTGTCTTACAGAACTTTTTTTGTCTCTGCACATGAATTTTAAGATGTTTTGTTGATTTCTAAATTAAATGTCACCTTTTGTTTCTTTGTTATAGAATATCCTTATGTGTTGTAGGATTTGTTTCCGTTGTTGTGACTTGTTGTGTTGCAGGTTTATTTTTTGCATTGGATGTTTTGTTGTTTTTAAAAATTAGAGTAATATTTTTTGCTTTGTGTTACTCTATATGGTTTATTTTGGTGTTAAATTATATGCTTTTGTGTTACGAGATTAATTTCTTTCCGGTTTAGTATATTCTGTTGTGTGTTGCTTGATCGTTCTTTCTGTAACAGGATTTGTTGAGCAATGCAGTGTTTTTTTTTTCAAAATTGCAACAGGATTGCAAAGAATAAACATAAATATCACATTTACCTGCAAACTGTAATTCATACATTTAGAACATTGTTAAAACATTGTGGTAGCCTAGTGGGTAAGGTCCTGGACTATGGACCAGAAGGTCCAGGGTTCAAATCCCACCTGTGCCAAGCTGCCACTGTAGGGTCCTTGAGCAAGGCCCTTAACCCACAATTGCTTGGATTGTAAGACTGTATCAATTGTAAGTCACTCTGGATAAGGGCGTCTGCTAAATGCTGTAAATGTAAATGTTAAAAATGGAAAAAAAAGAAAAGGTTATGGCTCTTTCCAATTGATACATCAGTGCTTTTTGTGGAGTCTTGGAACTGAATTGACTTGGCTAATGGTTCTTTAAAATGTTCTAATATATGTCATATTTAAATGTTTTCCATGCAGAGGATGGTTAATGTCTTTTCATGAAAACAATTTGTATGATTTTGATGAAATTTGATGAAATTTGAAAAGACTGTATGAGTATATACAGTAGAACATGTAACTAGAATGTATTGCACAATGGGACACGTCCTCATAGGAAGACAGCTTTAACAGCTTTTTAATTTGATATTAGGTCTGGATTTTGAAATCTGTAGATGTGGTGATTTTCCCAGTGATACAGGACATGGTTAACTAGAGCTTGTAAATGTTAGCTTTCTCACATTTCCCGTGTGAGCTGGATTTCCACCCTGGGAACAATCTAGGGAGAGTGTTTAACAGGCAGCAGAGATTGATAGGAACATTTCAGCACCTGCTCATATGGCTGAAACCCGTCTGATTCAGCCAGAGAAACTCTCCACCCTCAACGCACTGCCACTGGCACTGCTCCAACCTGCAGCTTGACTTACTGCAACTCGAGCTTCACAACCCAGACACACTTATTCTCAACAGCCCAAAACGGCCGGATGTATTACGAGCAAAGTTCATCTTTAAAATCGTTTCAAAAAGGTGACAAAATAAATTTGACACTACAAATATATATACACCGTTTTGCTTCCAAACTCTACTGGAATTTATTTGGTATATAAACCATTAATACAGGGCTGCAACTTCTTATTTAGCATAACAAAATAATGTGACAAAGCAATTATTACATGGAATTATTACAAACTACATTCATTTGCCTTGCTGCCACAGCTCCACACCACCCATCTTATATTTAACATTTAGTGAGTTTACCCTAACATGAATGTTTATGAATGTTCATAAGTTAACATCTAAAAAAATACATTTTTTCTCCTTTTTTGTCTTTTGCTGCAGAGAAGTCACTCACGTCACTCTCCGGGAACCTTACTGGCTGTATGTATCATTTAAAATTCCCTTCCCTTTATTATTCACTCTATTCTATACATTGTAGTACAGTACAACACAATAGAATACAGTATAGAATAATACACAGTAAACCAATACAGTACAACACATTAGAATATAATTCAATATTCAGTGGACCTCAGAATTTGAACTTTATTGGTGTATAATATTTACATTGTATTTGTGTGTAATTAATGATGAAATGAAAACACGAATAAAGGACTGTTACAAGGAGAAAGCCACTGCTCTCCAAAAAGAACATTGCTGCTCGTCTGCAGTTTGCTAAAGATCACGTGGATGAGCCAGAAGGCTATTGGAAGAATGTTTTGTGGATGGATGAGACCAAAATAGAAGTTTTTGGTTTGAAAGAAAAGCGTTATGTTTGGAGAAAGGAAAACACTGCATTCCAGCATAAGAACCTTATCCCATCTGTGAAACATGGTGGTGGTAGTATCATGGTTTGGGCCTGTTTTGCTGCATCTGGGCCAGGGCGGCTTGCCATCATTGATGGAACAGTGAATTCTGAATGATATCATATAATTCTAAAGGAAAATGTCAGGACATCTGTCCATGATCTGAATCTCAAGAGAAGGTGGGTCATGCAGCAAGACAACGACCCTAAGCACACAAGCCGTTCTACCAAAGAATGGTTACAGAAGAATAAAGTTCATGTTTTGGAATGGCCAAGTCAAAAAAGTCCTGACCTTAATCAAAATCGAACTGTTGTGGAAGAAGTTCATGTGAGGAAAAACCACCAAACATCCCAGAGCTGAAGCTGTTCTGTACGGAGGAATGGGCTAAAATTCCTCCAAGTCGGTGTGCAGGACTGATCAACAGCTACAGGAAAACGTGGGACTGTGGTAGCCTAGTGGGTTAAGGTACAGGACTATGAACCAGAAGGTCCATTGTTCAAATCCCACCTCAGCCAAAAGCTGCCACTGTTGGGTCCTTGAGCAAGACCCTTAACCCACAATTGCTTGGATTGTAAGACTGTACCAATTGTAAGTCACTCTGGATAAGGGCGTCTGCTAAATGCTGTAAATGTAAACGTTTAGCTGCAGTTATTGCTGCACAGGGGGGTCACACCAGATACTGAAAGCAAAGGTTCACATACTTTTGCCACTCACTAATATGTAATATTGGATCATTTTCCTCCATAAATAAATGAGCAAGTATAATATTTTTGTCTCATTTGTTTAACTGGGTCCTCTTTATCTACTTTTAGGACTTGTGTGAAAATCTGATGATGTTTTAGGTCATATTTATGCAGAAATATAGAACATTCTAAAGAGTTCACAAACTTTCAAGCACCACTGTACACAATATAATAATAAAATAAGTATAGTATGCCTATTATTGTGCCCGCTTTCTTCTTCTTTTTTTGGGTTTTATGGTGATTGGCATAGTGTATTAATGCATTATCGCCACCGACTGGATTGAATTATGTGCATCAAATTTGGAAGATGGCACCACTGAGTGTTATTTAGGGTGAATTGTCCGCGAGAAGAGGTGTTTGAATTCTGAGGTTCCACTGTGGTATGTTACAATATAATACCTTTACAATATAATGCAATACAATACAACTCCATATAGTACCACAGAATACAGTTAAGTATTGTACTACTCAACTGATATATGTTACTACACGATACAACACATTAGAACACATTACAATATAATACAATATGGTATGTTACAATATAATGTAATGCATTACAACATAATACAGCACAGTGCAGTGCAATACAATACAAACCTGGGTTTGCCATTAAGCTGTAGCCTCACCCTGTCATTAAGAGATGCATCTGGATTAGCTGATGTGTATTATTGCAGGATCAAAGAGCCATAGCGGATTGTTTATCTAAGAAAACACACCTTACCTTTAATCATCAGCACCAGAGTGCTAAACAGAGCGACCACTTAAAACTGTAGCTGATACCAACATGTGCTTAAACGCTAAACCCAAAGTGCTAGTCGGAGCTGAAATATGAGTGCAAGCTCAAGCAGCTGGTCCAGATGTACGGTCAGGATTAATACAGTGACATTCTGGTTTGTTTTAGCAGCCACTGAAAAGTGAGGTGGACTGAAGCTCAATGTCCTGTTGCCCCAAACTCCCCTTCAGGAGCCCTATACTTTATGAATTAAGCAGTATGGTAAATATCTGATTTTGAGCTGCATTTGAAAGGGGCTTATTAATAAAAGTTGTTATTATTACTACGCACCCTGTGTCATTTGGCGCTGTAACTGTAAACAGTATGTACGCTATTCACTGTATGTCAAACATTGCGCTAACTATACTTAACCAGCCCATATGAGAGGCCAGTAACTCCCTCCATCCTCCAGGTGACTGAGCATGCCATGTCATCAAAATTTTCCCGCTGAGGATACAAGATCCGATGGTGACCCTGTGTACTGGACTAAATAATGCAGACATGCATATTTTTTACCTTATTTTATTCAGTGTTTATTTATTTGCACTTTTGTCTTATATGCTATAGTTGTATATTCTCTATTTTAAACTATTATTATGAACCTATTAATTAGATAAAGTAGTTTAATTCTTACATTTCACATCTAAGCCGGCCAAACAGGTTCCTTCCTGTAAGGTTTAGGGAGTTTGTCCTTGCCCCTGTTGCCCTAGGCTTGCTCAGTTTGGGCTTTGAGCTTAGATAACAGAAGATAATAGAATACTGTAAAGCTGCTTTGAGACAGTGCTCCATTGTAAAAAGCAATATAGAAATAAATTTGACTTTCTCATACGGGTGCACTCGGTTAAAGGTGCACTCGGGAGAATTTGGCTCCAGCTTTTGTCAGTTTTACTTCAAACGCTATGCAACAGTGTTTTTTGTTGTTGTTTTTTTGTGCATGTACTTTAAGGCCGACATGGATGAACAGAATATAAGCTAAACAAGCTGTCAGGCATTGATGCGTATTTGCAGTTGCGTTTTTTTTTGTTTGTTGTTGTTTTTTCTCAGGTGTATGTAACACTTTGATCATACTATTACAGTCATTGTTTCATCTCTGGATATCCACTTTATTTGAACAATAAAAAAATACTAGATGGCGAAAGTTCGTGGACGAACTTTGAGGTTGGCTTGAAAAAGCGGCCTTACCCGTGGGCCCAAAGGGCATCACTTGTCACCTCAGATTGCACCCGGGACCAAGCCTGTCGAATTTCGTGGCTGTAGGTCGAAAACTGCCTGAGTTACGGTCATTGACTCGACAGGGGCCTCAGTGCCCAGCCGGGGTCCAGAGGGGCCCCATGGGCATCACATGTCACCTCAGATATAATTTGGGACCATGCCTGCCGAATTTCATGGCTGTAGGTCGAAAACTGCCGGAGTTACGGTCATTGACTCGACAGGGGCCTCAGTGCCCAGCCGGGGTCCAGAGGGGCCCCATAGACATCACATGTCACCTCAGATTGCACCAAGCCTGCCGAATTTTGTGGCCGTAGTTCGAAAACTGACTGAGTTACGGTCATTGACCCGCCAGGGGCGCCAGTGCCCAGCCGGGGTCCAGAGGGGCCCCATGGGCATCACGTCACCTCAGATTGCACCAAGCCTGCTGAATTTTGTGGCCGTAGTTCGAAAACTGACTGAGTTACGGTCATTGACCCGCCAGGGGCGCCAGTGCCCAGTCGGGGTCCAGAGGGGCCCCATAGACATCACATGTCACCTCAGATTGCACCCGAGACATCCTTGGATATCCACTTTATTTGAACAATAAATAAATACTGGCCAGTGCACCTTTAAGCTCTACCTATAGATTTATTTGGCTCATCAGCAGAGGGCAGTAATGAGGCACTCAATGCTATAGTGTTGCTATAGTGCTATTTTTTTTAGTATTACAACTTGACAAAGAGTTCAATACTTGTTCCTTCAGTTCATTGTTTCTTTATTTCAATACAATACCTGCTATTAAGTCAATGTAATGTGTTTCTACAGAAAAAGCACCCCCTCCCAAAAACAATAATCAAATTTGTTTTGATTTCATTAACATGGTATGATCTGATCTTTCGAACTAAAATTCCTCCTTCCTCAGCCGATTCCTGACTCCCCCATGAGACGTTCGGCATCCACGTTCGCTCCTCAGCGCCCTCTGGAGGTTATCTCCAGTGACTACGTTCTGGAAAGGCCAGTCCAGGAGCGATCACACCACCACCATCATCATCACCGCTGCCATCACCGGAGAGACAGAGAGAAGAAGCAGAGGTCACTGGACAGGTCACCTGGTGGCCAACCTGCTAGCGGTAAGCACAGCGGTAATGCGTTGTTCCCTTGGTTAATCCTGTTCAGTGGCTGGGCCGTGTCTGGCACCACAGGGCACATGCACACCACACACTGACCACTTCACAATTGGACACTTTAGAGATGCCAGCTGACCTAACGCATGTCTTGAATGTGGGAAGGAACTCACCCAGACACAGGGAGAACATGCAAACACACAGAAAGCTCCGGGTTTACATGACTTGGGCAATAATCAGATTTCTGCTTTGCAAAGTGCTGATAACCTCACACAAGGGTGTGGAAGTTTGATGAATAAACTTCAAACTTTGTTGATTAAATAACGAAAGTCTTCTTTTCTGAGGCACACGCTGCAGTTCAGAGTCTCCACAAAAGTGTTTGGTAGCCATTTTTAGTTCTGTGCTGCGTTGAACTCTGGGGTTGCCAGATCCTGCAAGTAAAATAAGGCCAAGGGAAAAAAATTCCAAAAAAGCCAGTTTACATTGGCAGATTGAAATCCGACTAACAAGATATATACACTGAGAAATCTGATTACTGAGCTAATATCCAGCTCTCTTTGTCAGATTCGTACTCTGATTTCCAGACCTTAATCCTGTCTTGGAAATTGGAGAACGCTGTTTACATGACTTAAGAAATCAGATTATTAAGTGCAGGTATATACACTGCTCGCACTGCTCAGTGCTCACCAAACTCATGGAGCATGTTAAGTAGTGAGAAGAATACTTAAATAAAAAAGGTGGTAATTAAAATGAGAAGGAAAGGAACAGAACAGAACCCTAACAGAACACAAGTCTGCTAAGAAGTCATTCTGGCATGCAGCACTTTCTCAGCTATTGAGTACAGTAGCAGCAGTGGGCTTTGGCATGCAGCTGGCATCCATTACCCAGATAAAAGGCTCCGTCAGACACGCTCCCGACCCTGTGACCTGCTAATTTATGGCCACCCCTCAGCAGGCCAACCAGCTGCCATGCACACTTGGTAAGAAAAAACACAAGAATTACAAAATGTAGTGCAAGTAATGCAAAGAGAGAATAGATAACAATGACTATGTTGCAGCTCTGCTTTGATCCGTAGCAATAGAGATCGATCTCAGTAGCTGTACAGATTTTTCAACACTGTCCATCTGAGTACCTCCAGCAAACACTCTTGGACTTGTTCCCAAATGAACGTGATGTCTCGTGAGAGGACTAGCATTGCTACAAATACTTTTATTATAGGCTTAGT
Source organism: Ancistrus triradiatus (assembly GCA_025084515.1). Classification (NCBI taxonomy): domain Eukaryota; kingdom Metazoa; phylum Chordata; class Actinopteri; order Siluriformes; family Loricariidae; genus Ancistrus; species Ancistrus triradiatus. The sequence goes on along the minus strand of JAJAGP010000056.1, from coordinate 1,078,651 downwards.
AGTAACTTTTATTATAGGCTAGCCAGCTGTTGGAAATGGCAGTTCTTGAGGGTCTGGCTTCAAATCCTGGGTGGGGCTTGCAACGTCAAAGTCAGGTGGTGCGTTTACAGAACCCTGGCTCCGTGCCTGCTCTCAGTGAATTCCAGATTAGGCTCCATACCCTCCCCAGTGGCCCTGACAAGCATGAGTGGGGTTAAAATGGGAATGGGCGGCCAGATACACAGTCAGGATTGTGAGAACATGACATGTTTAATTAGGAATGCAGATATTTTGGTAACAGTCTGTGAAACGGGTTTTATAGCTGCTTGGTTGAACGATTTTTCCTTCTCTAGTAAATAAAGAAACACGACTGTTATGTAGCAAGAGTGTGTAACAGGATTAAAGAGTCACTTCCTTTAATTCTTTGGCTGGTTTGCTTATATGTCCATCCATCTATTTTCTATACCCGTTCTATCCAATTCAGGGTCATGGGGGCTGAATGAGTTTGAATTTGCGGGCCAGTCCAGATGTGTGACTGCTCCTGAAAGTTCATCCTGCTGCTCAGTCACATTTGCAGCTCTGTAAATGTGAGAATTGTCATCTTGGAATACAAGGATAAGAATGTTATATTTCTCGATGAGATACTGAGTAAAAGGCAAACCCTTGTTGCAGCTCAGTGTAGGTGTTGTGGTTCAAATGAACTGTCACCCCAACCAAAGGACCTATTTCTGCGTAACTAAAACACCCTCAGAACATCACAGAACCTCCTACAGCTTGAACCACACCTTGCACCCAGTCTTCATTGAAGGTTTCCTGAATTAACAGTGAAGATGACGCTTAGCATCAGTCATGTACAAGCGCAAAGCCACATTTCCAGTCATGAACCGTCCAATATTTTTGTTTTCGCCCACTGTAACCGGGGAACTTTGTGTGCAGAAGTGAGCAAAGGCCTCTTGCTTGCCACTCTGCTCCGTATGTTTATGGTATGCAGTCCCCAGCAGAGGATTCTTTCAGAAATTGGTTGTCAAGGCCCTGCGCTGACTTCTAGAAGCAATTCTTGCCTGGAAGCGAAGCGATTTTTGTCTGGACTGGCTTTTCCTGTAGACTGCTGGTATACATTTATGACCATACGCTTCAAAACACCTGCAAATTCAGCATCTTCCTTCACACTATGGCCTTTGGCACACCCATATGCAATCAGTCCTTTTTGCCAATCATTAACATCTGCTTTGGGACCCGATTTCCACACATCGAACGAGACATTCGCTGCACTGTACCACCTCTTCTCCATTTTATTTATAAGTTGATCATCCTCGTGCAGCGCCATCTGCAGGAGCCTGAAGTTACTACCACCTTAAACACCAAGGTGACTTATTTTGCGTGGAGCGTAGGTGGCCATAATGTTTTGGCTCAACGGCTTACATCATTAAGATTGCTTAGTGTCATTAAAATCACACAAAATATTCAAGCTACAATTACAATATGGTATTTTGATGGATGTGTTATTAATGTTATAGGTATTAGTTAGCTTTAAATGCTATTCAATCCTGTTTAGTCAGGCTAAACTAATCTTCGTGCTCATAAGTAAAGCATCATATTACCCTTCCCTTTCCAACATTGTGGACTTCTCAGGCACTGCAGCTGGTGTTAACGCCTCACTCCGGGAGAGAGGGCACGACCGGGGCCGTTCCCACGAGAGGAAGCATCATTCCTCCACGGCGGAGAAGCAGCGGTACTACTCATGCGACCGCTACGGCAGCCGGGAGCACTGTCCTGCTAAACCTGCGCCAGCCAGCTGCGCCACCTCACCCGGAGAGGCTCAGGAGGGCAGCTTCACCAAGCAGGTGGGAACGGGGTAGTGGGGGGGTAGCTGGATATTAGGTCTTTGATACTAATACTACTAGATAGTATATACACAGTTCAAAGTCTGATATTAAGGAGCATCTCAGACATTCCACTTTCCCTTTTCCTTAGACTGTGTGCCAGCGCTGGTTCAGGGAACCAGTGAACCTTTGTAAAGCCACTATTATGTAATCACGTGGGAGTTTCTGACATTAGAACAAGCATAAAGGAATTTACAAGTTGTATAAGTGAAATATGTATAAGCTGTACCATACAGGGCTATGCACAAATCCCTCAGTGGCTGTACACACAGCAATAGTCTTCCATTACACATGAATAACTTTTGAAATGACACAACCTCTGCGACATTCTGTTAAAATATGATTAGCTTGTATAAACGAAAAAAGAAAGGTGAATTTCTGTATTTGAAAATAACCCCTTCTTCTCTTTATCGTTAGTACAAGCACTCATGGTCTTTCACTTCTCTTTCTGCTCTTTTCTTCCTGCTTCTGCATCATTTCCGCATTTCATCTGCTTCTGTGCCTCTCTCTTTGTTTAATTTCTTTCCCTTTTCTTCATCCTTCTTTTTCCCTTCCTTTCCTTACCTTGCCTTACCAATTTCTCTTAATTTTACTTTTTATTTCCTTTTGCTTTGTTCCCCTTTTATTTAATTTTCTTGTACTCTGGTTTATTTTTCATTTCCATGTTTTCTTGTATTTTCCTCTCCTTTCTTTTCAATATTTCCTTTCCATTTACTCTTTCCCTTCTTTTACTTTTTTTTTCTCTTCATTATTTCCTTCATTTTTTCTTTTACTTATCCACCTCTTCTTCCTGCCTTTTCTTCCCCTCTTCATTGATTATTTTTGTTTTTCTTTCCCTTTCCTTTTCCCTTTATTTTACCATTCATTTTCACTCACTGCTCCTGTTTTTTTTTAATTCTTTCTCTTTTCTTCCATATGTACTAATCCTATTCTTTCCTCCTGCTTCTTTCATTTCTTTTCCTTTCCTCAACCAATACTTTACTTTTAATTACATGTCTTTTTCTTCCTTCTACATTCCCCTCCTCTCTTCGTTTCACTTAAATATGCTTTTTTCTACCCTTTCCATTCCTCTCTGCCATTCCTTTTTTTTCTTCCTTCTACCTTTTCCTTCTATTTTCCTTTGTCTGTCTTCCTAACTTTTCCATTTCCCTTCCATTTCTCTTTATTTTTTCTTTCCCTCCATTCCTCCCTTTCTTTTATTTCCTTCTCGATTTCATTTATTTTCATTTTACCTTTCCTTTCATTTCTTTTATTTCCTTTTATCTTTTTCTTTTTATTCCCTTTCTCCCTTTCATTTCCTTTTTCTTTCATTCTCCATCATTTCATCTCCTTGCCTTTTCCTTTCCTTTTTCCCTTCCTTTCCTTTCCTTCTCTACTTCATTTCCCTTTCTTCCTTTCTTTTCTTGGTCCTTGTTCCTCTCTGATCCATTTGTTATGCATTACCCTCATCGTTTCATTTGCTTGTTCAATTTTCATCTAGGGCAGTGGTTGGGCTAAAGGGAGCCCAGTGTTGTTGAGCTCGGGTTCCAGCACGCCTAGCCGTGGGCGCAGGCAGCTGCCCCAGACGCCCCTGACCCCTCGCCCAGCTGTGGCCTACAGGACTGCCGACTCCTCCCCCGTGCCCTCTGCGATGGGTGCCCTGGCCACCCTACCCCCTCCGAGTCCCGTAATGCGCATCAGCTCTGAGCCGTTCCTCCGGCCTGAGGCGGCGCCGCTGAGACCGCAGCAGATTGTCACCCTCCCAGCACTGTCTCAGCTTGCCCTGCAAGGGATGGCCAACGGGTACCACTATGTCATGGACATGCCCTCAGGATCTGGTGGCAGCAGCGACGGCATCCGGCGCTACTATCCAGAACCGGAGGAGGAAGAATGGTGCTAGTACGGCTTTAACAACCACACATACACACGCTCACTCAGACGTACACACAAAGCTGATGATTCATAGTATGTTTTATTTATTTATGATGAGTTTTATCATCTCGTTTCGCGGATGGCGTATATCGTGTGTATGTGTGTATGTATGCGTTCATTCATTTCAGTTCACAGGGTTGCAAAAACTGATGACAGGAGGGACCAGACTGTTTTCTGATGTATTTTAAATTGATGTAAATGGGCTCGTTGGGATTCTTAAGTCCTGGCCTTTGATAAACAATGCAATGATACATGTGTATATGTATGTGTAGATGTGATTACTGCTTTCGGCTTTGTGAGATAAGCCGCAGTCTCCACCACCGAGTGGCTGGGAAATCACTGACCTATGGAGTTCAGCTGCTTAGAATTTCATCGGCTTCTGGCCAGCTGTCCAGCCAGCATCTCCAGACCAGGTTCCCATTGAACACCTTCTGGGCTTTCTGCATGTAAAACCAGGAGATGAAAATGCAAATGCTGAACAAATGTTGCAAATACGTCATTAGCCATTGTGTTTTCCTTCTCTGGAATGCTGAACCATACCCTCGGCCTTTGGATGACCCACACACACACACGACACACTCTAATTGTTTTCCTTGCTGCTGATGATCATTCCTAGCACATATGTGTGTGTGTTGGTGAAATCTGAAAAGTCCTTTCTTTTGTATCAAACGGCTGTAGGTTTCTCTGTTACATGTGGGTTTTGTATTCTGTTGTAAGGATGTAACGGCGTTCTGCTTACAGTTTCATCATCCTGTCAGGTCGACCATTTTCTGCTCCAGACGTTCTTACAAAGTGCCTACCCTTTTGAACCGAAGTAAAGATGCAACCTCAGACTTCTCAATGCATCTACGCGTACGTTCAAACGACGACTGAGGAACTCTGTGCAACTCCAAGGTGTTATGACTGTAGGCCTTAATCAGGACGCAAACAAAACTGTACGTTCGTTTTTCAAATATGGATCGAGTGGAAATGGCAGTACGGTTGAGTTCTGTTCGTGTTTCTTGTAAGATCTTTATTTTTTTCTTACATTTGTAGTGCTTTGTACTGGGGTGGGGGGACTTAGTCACAAAGTCAAACTATTCCTTAGAATGGAAGATGAAAATTGATGTAGTTGAATATTAGCCCCGAGTGGGCAACATAACCACAAGTTAAACAAATGCATGTTTTGAAAAATGATCGGGTTGTCAGATGACAGCATTGCTAGCTATTAAATTTTTAAATGGTATGTTGAAAAAGGAAAACGCAACGCACCAGACTACGTTCACGCTGCAAGTGGCGCAGATTCAATCCTGTGATTAAGCTCATTATGAATTCTCCAATTGTGTTTGAATTGGAAATACCTTTATGTGGATTAATTCAGATTTCCATGCATCTGATGGTAGCAGATTCAGTGTGGGTCGCTGAAATGGCCATTGATGCTGATAGCGGTGTTAAATAAACCAACAGACATGCAACGGACCATCCAGGGTGTACTGTTAATTAGACATTCATTCATTCATTGTCTTATCTGCTTACTCCTAGTCAGTTTCGCCGGGAAAGCCTAGCCGACAGTACAGGGTGCAAGGCCGGAACAACTGTAGACATGACACCAATCCATTGTAGGCCACACACCCACACACTAAGGGCACTTTGAAAACTCCAATTAACCTAACAACACGTGTCATTGGACTGTGGGACGAAACAGGAGTACCAGGAGTAAACCCTCGTGGACATGGGGAGGACATGCAGACTCCTCATAGGTGAGTCCAGGATCAGGATCGAACCGGGGATCTCTGAGATATGAAGCAACAGTGCTAACCACTGTGCCCCTAATTCAACAATTATTATGTGGGCTGTGGTTAAGATACTGGACTATGGACCAGAAGGTCCAGGGTTCAGAACCCACCTCTCCCAAGCCACCACTGTTGGGTCCTTGAGCAAGACCCTTAACCCATGATTGCTTGGATTGTAACTGTATCAATTGTAAGCCGCTCTGGATAAGGGCGTCTGCTAAATGCTGTAAATGTAATGCAAATGTAATTATTCAAATATTTCCTTCATCCAAACAGTTTGTTCCGACAGTTTCAGAGCACAAGTTGTTCAGCATAATAAACCATTGTGAAAGATCTAAGAAGCTTTCAGTGTGAACGTAGCTTTAGTGGTGCATTGTGTTCCAACAGGGTCTTGGCTAAATCTTTTTGATATGTGCCAGTGCACCATCACTCACATTCCATGGTCTTGGGTCATATATTCAGCTCAGATTATCCGTGCTGTTGCAATGATGGCTGCTGGATTGTGACGGTTTGCAAAAAAATTATAATAATCCAAAACCATCATGGTGGCTGGTGTGGGTCAGAACGGTTTTAGAAAAAGTCTGAGTCTGAGCGCTGCCATTTTCTCCTGTAGCACTGCGCAACACGGTGTTCTTTAGCTGCCTAGCATGTGATACGTAATTTTGGCCAGGGTCTGTCGCGCTTCACCCAAGAGAAGGACGGGACAGCGACATGGTTGCACCCCTGGTCAGAAAAGAGCTCTTTTTCTGTAATGTGGTGGCAACCCTGGTCAGCACAGTGGGACACACAGACCCCGCCTCCACCCCAGCGCTGAGCTCCTAGACTATACCTGGCCTTATAGAGTCAGGAAAGTCTGATGCTTATTATGGGCCTCTGACCACGACAATGACAAGATGCATTGCCCATACATGAATTCTGAAAATACATCTCACCAGAGGTGGGATACAAACCAGAGTGGCCCAATAGTTGAGCAATGACGAGGTGAAATTTCAGTTGCTTCAGTTTTCGCGTCTTGCCAGTGCACTGCTCAGACACCAGTGGTGACTAGTTATGGTCAGACAAATGGGAAGGAGCTTGTAGCGATCGTTGGGGTTTCCCACAGCGTTCCTCGCACTGGGTGCTGGGTCTGTGCTACTCACGGCACGGACCAGGGATTCCCCCACATTACAGGGACTTTATTGAAAGGATGTACTTTTTGACTTTTGTTTAAGTAGGACTATGCAACAAGAAGACACTTTTTTTTTTAATGAAAAGGGAAAAAAAGACAACACTCCACTCATTGTGTAGCTTTACCTGCTGGGATGTCCAGATTCAGCCTTCCGCATGATAGTGACCAAATGTTTTCTATAAAAACCCAACTAAAACGTGTGAAAAATATATCTTTTAGAATGCATAAAGGCACAATGATTAAAGAAGCAGAACTAACTTGTCTTTTAAAAAAACTGCAATGTATCTGCATGCATCAAGTTAGCCGCTCCGAAGTTGTAAAAGCAGAGGATGTTTTATGTAGTGGATTTTTTTAAACATGGGACTGTGCTGTCACCTTGTTCAGTGAAGTGTGGAAAACGTCCCACGTTCCTGACGTGTCCTTTAGCACGCCCGGGTATAAAATCCACCGAATCCATAGCTGAAATGATTCTTTGGGATTTCCATTCGACCCCTAAATCTCATTGTTGGTTGCCAAACTGATTTGCTCTGCATCCTTTCTGCACTTCCAGTTAACTGTGGCTGTTCTTGAGGAAAAAAAAAAAAATGCATGGTCTGACAATGTATGTGCATGTCGAGCTACGCACTGTTTATCTTCGTACTTTTTGATACGACGTATTCTTTCTTGGTTCTGATTTTTAAACGATCTTTGATATAACTTGCGTGGTTTGTTGAGGAAAAAAACAAAATCACATCTTTATATACAAGCTCAGTATTGAACATTGTGCACAGCTCATCTGTGGAACGGAGCTGGAACAAACTCCCTTTATTTTGATTCTACGACTGACTCTCTTGATTGTTGCCTGATTTCTGTTCACATGGTCAGACTTTGAATTCTGCAGTCGTTTCTACTTTAGCATTTTGTATGAAGCGAAGTCCTTGAATTAAAAAAAAAAAGAAATCAGAACTTTGAGTCTTTTGTGTTTGATATTTAATATTAATAGAAGAATCCAGGTGGCCTGGCAGAATACTGTACGTACTCGGCTGCACCCAGTGAGTTTAAGGACAAAAATATAACAATCTAGAAGTAAAATTAACTGCAACTTAAATAAAAGCTACTGTGACAACTAAAACCAGATAAAACTAGACAAAAGGAAAATTGATCTAACAAGAAACATCAAAAACGGTCCCGTCAAAAACTAAATCAAATAAACAATGTAATCTCTAAAAAATCTTAGAAAACTAAGAAAAAACGAGACCAAAAGTATTTTGCTTTAAAGTATTTAGGTAGAAAAATACAAACTAAAAAGTCACATTAAAAATTAAATTCAGACAAAAACTACAATCCTACCCCTATCAAACAGTAACTCACCAGACATTTTTAGAATGTTCATCCAGTTATTTTTATTTCGTACCACATACATTTTGTTTAATAGTTGACATTCTGGCTTTGTGAAGAATAACCCAAACAAATTCAGCTTTTTTTTTAATTAATGGCTTTATTCCAGATCAATTAGAGGAAATATTATGGAATCACTCAGTGTTGAGCAAAAATGATTAGCAACCAAAGTCAAATCAAAATTAGTGTCTGACTGCTCCTCCTTTTAGAATGGCCTGAATTACTGTATTTAAGGCATAGGCTTTTTGATGGAAAAACAATATCCAACATTGAGCTCCTTCTAAGTACTAGAAATATATATTTAAAATAGTAATAGCTAAAGACAAAGCCATAATAAAAATGATCTGAATTCCAAGCTAAACTACAACAACATTAAAAAAGTACAAAAATAAATGAACACAAAGAAAATATATGTAAAGGTGTGATTTTCTCTGATGATGTGTGGAAGGCAGGTTTACTTCTCACATACCTGTATGTTTGGATTTCTGAAGTTTGTGAATATTGCTATATTCCTGTATAAATATGCTAAAACGTCAGATTTTCGCAAGTCCTAAAAGCAGTCAAAGAGAACGCAATTAAAGAAACGAGACAAAAATAGACGGATCTATTTTCATACATAAAGCGCACCGGGTTATAAGACGCATTAAATAAAACAAAACACTTAAGTTCCCTCAGAAGCTCAGTTTGGTCTTTACCTGGCGCAGGGCGTCTTCTTGCTTCCTCCACTTCCGTACCATTGATTCGTTAATGTTGAATTCTCTCGCAGCTGCTCTATGACCATGTTGTACTGCCTGACCGATAGCGCTGAGTTTGAAATCCGCTTCAAAAATGAATGAATGAATGCAGGTACCCTAATGCTGAAGCACATACCGTATTACTCCGCGATGTTCCTGACTACGGTTGCTGTAAGCTTTGTAACTGACCAAGGCCGTGCTAAAACATTTTGACAGATTTATGAGCGCCGTGTACCATCTACAATCGGTTCTAGGTCAGAAGGCTCAACCAGAATTAATTCATACGTTAGACGCACCGCATTTAAAGGCGCACTGTCGATTTTTGAGAAAGTTAAGGATTTTAAGTGCTCCTTATAGTCCGAAAAATACGGTATGTTTATGTATATGTTGAGGAAAACAATCCAATATTAGTCTATATTTATGTGAATCTTTGCTTTAAGTAGCTGTTGTGACCCCCCCATGTAGAACCTAACATTTTTGTTCATTTTTGATCAATACTGCACATCAGCTTGGAGGAATTTAAATCTTTTTCTCTGTACAGAACAACTTCAGCTCTGGGATGTTGGTGGGTTTCCTCACATGAACTGCTTTCTTCAGGTCCTTCCACAAAGTTTCCATTGGATTAAAGTTGGGATGTAATTCCAAAATTATTTTCAACCATTTTTTGGTCGATAGATTTGTCTAAGGTTAGGGTTTGTTGGCATGGCCCCTGTTCCCTTGACATTCAGTTCATGGACAGGTGTCTTGACATTTTCCTTTTAGAATTTGCTTGTATAATTTAGAATTCATTGTTCCAACAATGATGCCAAGCTGTCCTGGTCCAGATGTAGCAAAACACATCTGAAACATAATACTACAACCATGATGTTCTGGAATGCAGTGTTTTCCTTTTACCAGATAATAGGTTTCTCATTTAACCCAAAAATATATATTTAATTTGGTCTCATTATTTTCTCAGTGGCCTTCTCCAGTGGCCACATGCAAACTGCAGACAGGTAGCAGTATTCTTTTTGGAAATTAGTCGGTTCCTCCTTGCAATACTGCCATGCACATTATTGGTTTTTGCTCAACCACTGCTGGTTAGCAGTGATCTTGAATTTTTTCTGTTTGTACACAATCTGCCTGACTGTGGATCATTGGGGTTCAAACTCTTTAGAGATTTTTTTGTAACCTTTTCCAGCCTAATGGGCAACAACTCTTGAGGTCCTCTTGTTTCTGCCATGATACACTTCCACAAACATGTAGCAAACCTTTGATAGGTATCTGTTCTCTATATTCAACAGGACACCCATGTCTGACTGTCACTCCAAATACCTGACTGTGATTTCACCTCCAAAAGAATTGCTTATCCTAGATGTTCATATACTTTTGCCATTCAGAGACCTGTAATATTAGATCGTTTTCCTCCAAGTGTAATATTTTGTCTCATTTCTATAACTGGGTTCTCTTGATCTGCTCCTAGGACTTTGTTTGAAAAGCTGATTTAATGACTGAATGTTAAACGGTGATGTAATAGGTTTGGGGTTTATCCGAACCCCCCAGACACCCCCCACCCCCACCCCCAAGAGGGAATCTGATTGGCTGATGGCCCAGACGTGGGCGTGGTTTAGGTATATGATCGTAAACTGTGCACTTGCCAAGCCAAAGTTGTCAATCGGTAGATCAACAACACAGATGGCAAACAGACTGTAGCTGTTTCACCCACAAGCGGATTGTTATCTCTGCTGAAGATGTGTTTGGGTGGATCTTTGGTTCTGGTCATTCTGAGTGTTTGTATTAAGGCTTTTTCTTTGGATTTCAGTGAAATGGGATCTGGAATTCCTGAACAAGGTAAGTCCTGTACTAACAGTCACATTTTGCATCCAGTATTTGTTTGTTTATTTTTTGTTGTTTTTTAAAATTATTATTTTAATACATGTTTCAATATTTTTTTCAAAAAGAAGTTTAAATTTGAATTGAAAAAAAGTATTTGGGTTTAATATGTTGACGAGTTTTTGCAGTACCAAAGATCATCCCAGCAAAAACAAATCTTAAAATAAATCTCAGAAATGATCAATTTAAAGTCCTCTTAAGACTGATTTATATCAGAATGAAATTAAGTAACCTACATTTTAAGGACTGTGCAGGCATAATAATGCCTAATAATAAGTCTGTATGAAATATTATATTATATTATAAAACATTGCGTTTAATAATAGTAATCATCATCATCAGAATATATTTGGGAATTTGGTGTTATGTTATGCAGTGCCGCAGTCTGATTCAAGGCGCCGCTATAACCTCGTTTAATCCGCTGGCGTCTCCAGTCAAATACCTGTACATCAACATACTTGCAGAAAACATGGTTCAAGGTGGAAACGTTTATACGTGAAGATGTACATACCTCAAAATGGTACTTTAAGTTCTTCTTGTCCAACCAGTAGGCTAACTTTATGAACGGTACTTTTAGGATCCCTACACAGGCCCCTCAGTGGTTCCTCCAAAAGAACCAGATAATATTAGTCCTATTTTTTTTTTCTCAGAGCAGCTATCTACGTGTATTATTTAAATTCACATAAGTTATTAGACATGCAATGCGTTTTTGTATCTGCAATAATCTATACAATGTTTTCAGATTTGTTGCATCACTTTTTAATAATGTCATCATTTTAATCATTTTTTTTAGCATCCAGAAAACGCAGGTTAATATTTTTGGTCAAATTTACAGCTGAAAAAATTGTGTAAATGAACTGTTTTTATGAGGGTCACGGGGGCTCCAGCAGTTATCCCCAGAGAACACAGGGTGCAAGTGTAAGCATGACCTAGACAGGATGCCAGTCCATTGAGGACCTAGCAGGGGCCAGTGTTGCAGCACAGTTTGATGATCCCCTGACCAGCCTCACTCTCTCAGATCAATCATGTCTGCATGAGATGCTCAACCTGGCAGGAAACCACCGCCGGGACTTGAACATGAGACCCTACAACATAGAGCTAACTCAATGATTTAACAAACACCAGGCTCATCCACTGTTTTCTCAAAATCCTGCTCTTTTAAACCTACCATGATTTGGAACATGTAGCTGAAATCATGCCAAACTATTTCATTTAGACTTGTACAGTGGTGCTTGAAAGTTTGTGAACCCTTTAGAGTTTTCTATATTTCTGCATAAATATGACCTAAAACATCATCAGATTTTCCTAAAAGTAGATAAAGAGAATGCAGTTAAACAAATTAGACAAAAATATTATACTAGGTCATTTATTTATTGAGGTAAATGATCCAATATTACATTTTAGTGAGTGGGAAACATATGTGAACCTCTAGGATTAGCAGTTAATTTGAAGGTGAAATTAGAGTCAGGTGTTTTCAATCAATGGGATGACAATCAGGTGTGAGTGGGCACCCTGTTTTATTTAAGGAACAGGGATCTATCAAAGTCTGCTCTTCACAACACATGTTTGTGGAAGTGTATCATGGCACGAACAAAGGAGATTCCGGAGGACCTCAGAAAAAGAGTTGTTGATGCTCATCAGGCTGAAAAAGGTTACAAAACCATCTCTAAAGAGTTTGGACTCCACCAATCCACAGTCAGACAGATTGTGTACAAATGGAAGTAATTCAAGGAGTGGTCGACCAACAAAGATCACTCCCTGAGCAAGGCGTGTAATAGTTTGCGAGGTCACAAAGGACCCCAGGGTAACCTCTAAGCAACTGAAGGCCTCTCTCACATTGGCTAATGTTAATGTTCATGAGTCCACCATCAGAAGAACACTGAACAACAATGGGGTGCATGGCAGGTTTGCAAGGAGAAAGCCACTGCTCTCCAAAAAGAACATTGGAGAAAGCAGAAGGCTATTGAAAGAATGTTTTGTGGACGGATGAGGCCAAAATAGAACTTTTTGGTTTAAAAGAAAAGCGTTATGTTTGGAGAAAGGAAAACACTGCATTCCAGCATAAGAACCTTATCCCATCTGTGAAACATGGTGGTGGTAGTATCATGGTTTGGGCCTGTTTTGCTGCATCTGGGCCAGAATTCTGAATGATATCAGATAATTCTAAAGGAAAATGTCAGAACATCTGTTCATGAACTGAATCTCAACAGAAGGTGGGTCATGCAGCAAGACAACGACCCTAAGCACACAAGTCATTCTACCAGTTATTGCTGCACAGGGGGGTCACACCAGATACTGAAAGCAAAGGTTCACATACTTTTGCCACTCACTAATATGTAATATTGGATCATTTTCCTCAATAAATAAATGACCAAGTATAATATTTTTTTTGTCTCATTTGTTTAACTGGGTTCTCTTTATCTACTTTTAGGACTTGTGTGAAAATCTGATGATGCTCTAGGTCATATTTATGCAAAAATATAGAACACACTAAAGAGTTCACAAACTTTCAAGCATCAATGTATATCATTAAAATTCTTTATAGTAGTTTGCATTTAGTGAATATATTGTATGATTGGATGGTTACTTTGAAACCTTTCATGGTTTGGACTTTGAAATGCTAATCCTTGGTTCGTGTAAGAGTTTGAACATTTAAAATCAATAGTATGCTGTCTGATTGCCTTTCACCCACCATTTTTGATGAACATCAGGGGTTCAGACAGACAAATGTTTCATGTTACATTGATACTTACATTTATTCATTGAAATATTGTGCTGGTAGCCAGACAGTATGGTGTAGCAGTGAGTACTAGTAAGTCAGGTTAAATCACCTACCCTTCCTTACCTTGTGTGTTTATCCCAGGTACTCCAGTTTCCTTCATTATCCCAAAATCAGGCCAGTAGGTGAATAAGCTATTCTATGCCATTAGATGTATGTGACTGTGAATGAATGGGTGTGTGATGCCTGAAATGGTCTGGCACCAAGTCCAGGGTGTGTTCCTGCTTAGTCCTTCATGTGTCTGGGATAGACTCCAGACCCACCAAGACCCTCACCAAAGTGGTTTCTGAAGGTACATGAAGGAATGAAGTTCATATATGCAGTGTAACTGAAGTGTACAAGTCTTTGTCGCCATGGGACTATACTGGCACTTTGGTTAACCTACTGGACTACTGACCAAATGGTCCCGAGTTTGAGCACTGTTGAGGCACGACTGCTGGGCCCTTGATTCATGTGAGTTTGTAGCAGTTGTAAGTCACTGTGGATAATAGCCCCAATAAAAACTCCCTGGGAATTGGACATGATCTTCCACTCATTAGTTCAAACCCTGACCTTCAGTTATGCCGCTTCTAGATCCAAATGGCTCATTCGCTGACTCTGCTCTACATTTTCACTTGGCCTCATATGACTAGTTTCAGCTTAATGTACCAATCACGTTGCGACTGACACGCTGTCATTTTGTACCACAGGCATGTTGTACCACACTCATGCTCACTGATTTCCCACAATTTCAAAATGACATAATCTAGACAGTCTTTAAATAGCGTCCTTATGTCTGCGGAAGGAATTCGAGTTTAATACCCTGATTGAGCTTGTGTAACTAGAACTTCCCATGGGCACCATTTTGGGCAGCTGCCCTTCTGAAGCGGCACCATAACATCTCCAGATTGGGAACTTCGGGGTCTGGAAAAACCATTAGGTTTCTTGTAGTATGCTTTATTTTAAAATGAGCTTTTTTGTTTGTCACATTAAGTCTTGGTTAAAGGGTTTGATAGCCAATGCAGATCTATGGTAAAGTCAAGTAATAGAACATGTTTAGTGGTTAGACTGGTTGAGAGTGTACTGTAGTCTGCAGCCATAACCCAAGCATAACTAGTGGACAATGGTGACTCGGTGGTTAAAGCTTGGGAATTCATATCCCAGGTACACCAACCTGTCACCATTAAACAAGCCCTTAACTCATAACTACTCATCTGATTATTTCTAAATGATGTATATGTAAGGATGTCAGAGACAACATCAGGTTAGAAGCTGTTATATTGAACTGCAGATGATAGGCTTGAAAGTCAAAGGTTGATGTGCTAATGTAAACTCAGCTAAGATTAACCTTTGGATATTAATATGATACCTTTACCTGAGTATTGTAGTGGCAGTGCACTAATATAAGCAGCATACCAAGTGACTAAGGGAGTATTTGTACTTGTAGTTCAGTTCGCTTGATACAAACCAAAGCAGAACATTCTGCATTGTTGCATTTTAGTTCTGATTTGCTTAGCGTTCACACTGGCATTCTTATCATCGAACCAAAATATGTAAACAAAAGACATCTGAATACATACTGATTAGAGCTGTACTAAAAAATCGATACAGTAATATATCGCGATATTTATTTATCGATTTTCAAATCAAAATTTCGATTTTATTTAGTCTTTAGTCCATGATGCGTTCATGCATCAATCGTTTGGAAGTGTTTGTTTGGTGCGCACCAAGGTTCGGATGGCAGCGTTCACACTGTTCACAATGTACCGCACTAACCGAACTAAACCTTCCAAGTGTGAACACACCTTAACTGTAACTCCATTTTATACCAATCCTTTCCAATTCCTTTCTTTTCTATTCTTTAACATATGTATTTTTTGTACGTTAAAATAAAGTGGCTCCAGTGTTTTGTTGATTTGCTGATAAAGCTTCAGCAGATCATTCAGCTATTATGACATGATGTTATCACCCAGCCCAAACGCCACTAATGTAGACAGGCTTTCATTCAGAGACCAGTTTTGATGCCGTATCACATGAACTGTCTGATTAAGGTCAGTGTTTTACTGACTCTTCCAAAATTAATTCTGACAGACATCAAGGCTGAAGCCCGTTTCCCATGCATTTTAAGGTACACATGGGTCAGTGTTGCTCAAACTCAGTCTGGGAACGCTGGATGAAATACAAGCCAGTTAACAGCACCGTTGGGTAGAACATCATTCTAGGTGAAGTCCTTGCTGAACAAAGATCTCATTGATATACCAACCATGTTTCTGACCTTCCACTGATCTTCCACTGTTAAACTGTACTTCACAGACAGCAGATTTTGTTGGTCGAGCATTACACATACATTCTGATTTTGACACATTACAAGACATTACATACCATAAGAAGGTGGCCAGAATGGATTTCTTATGAATCTGGATCATTTGGAACAGGATTTTGGGGTAAAAACATATCATCATCCTTAAGGAATATTTACAATGCAAGAAATCTGAACATCTGACGTCTTCTATGCAATTGCTGCTTGATTTTGTTTATATTCCGCTAGACAACGACAAACAGAAGTATGGTTTCAAACAGAAGATGACGGGTTTGAGCCTGGATCCTCTCAAGGCTTTTTCTTTAAGCAGGAAGTTCTTGTCAGTGTTGCCTCTGGCTGCTCATTTGGAGTCTAGACTTGGCTGCCTTTTGACAACGTCTCTTGTTGAAACCACTTAAGTATGATGATCTTGAACTTGAGCTCTACTATAAGATCTGGATGCCAGATACTTTCAGAAAGATTATCATAACATAATGTATGGTACTGGCTATCATTTCTTATCACCATCCAGCATTATTTGGAAAAATATATGCAAGCATAAAGCATGGTAGGACAGGAAAATAATCAGTGTCATTATTGAAATGCAGTTACTGCAACGGGTTTTGTCAGGATGATGCACCTGGCTTGCGTCATCCTGCATAGCTCCTCTCTGACCTGCTCTGCAGTGTTTTATTTAGTTAATACTACAGCAGCTTTGATATCAATATCAGTCTTCATTACTTAACAGACCATTGGTAGCAGTTGTTGTGTGAAAAGCAACAAAAAAGACCAAGACACAAATACATGAATGCACTTACTTGAAAATGGTCTGACCGACACAATGTATTAAAACAATGCTTATACTTATAGGCACTTTACTTTCGAATTTAGGTATTCGAAGCATAGTACATCTACTTAAATCACAAGATGTTTACCCAGGTCTACTTGTTCTTCCACTATGCTAAACGTTTAATTTTGCCTCCAGATGAAAGTCGCCTTGTCTGTGTCTAAGTGGCACCCGTCAGCCAGAGCCAGACACCGGGGATGTGATATGACAGCTGGCTTAATTCATGTTATTCCTGATTGATAACCATAATTCTGGTCTGCAGCCAGGGCAGGATGATTGGCCTGGTCCCTGATTGTGTGTCTGGAGATCATTACAGTTCTGCAGTATGGTCAGACAAATATAGTTTGTCTGGGATCCAGACGTTGAGACTGGAGCTAATCTGTTAAGAGTTATCTCCGGGCCTCGTATCGTTTCGTATCGCACCAGTAGCCACGGAGTGAGGAATTCCAGGCTCATAAATGCTCTGTGAAATACACAGGTGACTTAAATTGAATGAAAGCTTTCATACCAATGGCAGCAAATAAGACTGAATCGAACATGCAAAGACAAGAGTGTAGTATTATAGCACCTCAGAATATGGGCTTGTCATGCACATGGTGTTTTTAAGATTATGCTGCAGCATTTTGAACCTGATCTCCTGCTGCCATAAGTAACTTTTGACATACAACAGTTTCCATATACTGAGGAAAAAATTACGAATAAAATATCAATACAGAGTGAGTTCCAGCTTGACTATGTGTGAGAGAAAGCATACAGATCATCTATCCAGTTTTTTAAATGAATCTGTTTTTACAAGCTTATAAGTTATGAAAGTTAATGCCGGATGTCATTATCTTTTGAAAGAAATCAAAATGGATTTGAATTCACATCGTTCGCAGAGAAATAATAGCCAGATCATTTGTCACTGCAATACAGAAGGGGTTGCACGCCAACTATCCGAGCCAAACTTGTAGTGAACATGAGCAACAGATTTGCGCAGACATGCTAAAGATGTTTTAAATGAGGCAACTGGAAACTGAATGTAGTGGTATAAAAGCTTTATATTGGTATCTATAATGGTCACGGGCCACCCACATGTACAGAAACTGAATCAAATAGCCTCAACACTAACTACGTGGCAGCAGTTACAGTGGGGCAAAAAAGTATTTAGTCAGCCACTGATTGTGCAAGTTTTTCTACTTAGAATATCATGTGGTCATATGAAACCAAAATAGAACTTTTTGGTAAAAACTCAACTGGAGGAAGAAGAATGCTGAGTTGCATCCTAAGAACACCATACCTACTGTGAAGCATGGGGGTGGAAACATCATGCTTTGGGGCTGTTGGGGACAGGACGACTGATCCGTGTTAAGGGAAGAATGAACGGGGCCATGTATCGTGAGATTTTAAGCCAAAACCTCCTTCCATCAGTGAGAGCATTGAAGATGGAACATGATCCCAATGGTCCCAAACACACCGCTCGGGCAATGAAGGAGTGGCTCTGTAAAAAGCATTTCAAGGTCCTGGAGTGGCCTAGCCAGTCTCCAGACCTCAACCCCATAGAAAAATTTGTAGAGGGAGTTGAAAGTCCGTGTTGCCCCAAAACAATCACTGCTCTAGAGGAGATCTGCATGGAGGAATGGGCCAAAAATACCAGCTACAGTGTGTGGCCAACCTGGTGAAGACTTACAGGAAACGTTTGACCTCTGTCATTGCCAACAAAGGTTATGTTACAAAGTAATGAGTTGAACCAAATTTATTGACCAAATACTTATTTTTCACCATAATGTACAATAAAATTCTTTAAAAATCCTACAATGTGATTTCCTGGATTTTTTTTCTCATTTTGTCTCTCATAGTTGAAGTGTACCTATGATGGAAATTACAGACCTCTCATCTTTCTAAGTAGGAGAACTTGCACAATCAGTGGCTGACTAAATACTTTTTTGCCCCATTGTGCCTACAAGCCCATTAACTTCAGCCAACCTGCCATTACAGGTGCCATATATACGGACGAGACATTGTGGCAGCGTTACCAATAAACCCATGTCTTACCTGGATTTTAAAGTCACCCAGTGTTGTCGATCTGTTGTGCAATGAATATGTTTTTTAACAAATATTTTCGCAATAATAATTTCATTTTTCTAAAGGTGTTCCCTTTAGGGTTGCCACTGCAGATCACCACATAGAAGTAGTTTTATCTACTATTATCCAACTGTTTAAAAGTTTTCTTTTTTATAAGTCACTTCTTTGTTCAAATTCTATACAGGCGCAACTTGGTGGGGCTGCAGCCCCGGCAGCAAAAACCTTTCTGCTTCTATGCATTTGCGATATATCTAGAGCACTGTAGGTCTGTTAAGTAAAACTCCACAGCTATTTGCAGTCATGGCTCTGACGCATCATTCTCTGAAAACCAGAGGAACCCCCTGTTAAAGCGCTGCTGTTCTCCAGATTCAGCTCATGCCAGATTCTAAATGCAAACTTGGCAGTGCTCTTGGCAGATTATGAGACAGGAGCTCCCCTGTTAGAGTGATAAAACGTATTCGCTGCTCAGAGTATCTTCCAGAGTCTGAACCTTTACTCTAGATTTTTAGTGCATCATTGAGGTGAATGAAAAGCACCCAGGAATATTGTCAAATACAAATTATGCACATATTAGCCAGAGCAACTTAAGACTAAAGTGAGTAGATGAAGCTTAAGGACTTTGCTCTAGAGCACACCAGTGTCAGGCTGGCAGAGCAACGACATGAAATCACTACTCTGAATGTAATACCTTAGTTTGCTTGGTAAGTACATCAGTACAGAGTAGACTGGGATTAATTGGGTCATAGCAAAGTAGCCACATCATATTTGAATTGTAATCCAAAGACCAGTTGGCTGTACATTTTGTCAAGGGTTAGGCTAGTTCAGCATCTTAAAGAGTGGACAGAGGCATAGCAAGTAGTGCTGGTGCTGCACAACTGGGGGTGCGGGGGAACGAGGGTTTGAACCTCTCTTGTCAGTGGCTAGATTTAGTTTTGCACATTTACCCATGTCTATGTGGGTTGGTTTCGGGAAGTCTGGTTTAATTCGATCCTCAAAAGATGACTAATCATGCGAGTGTGGATCCATTTATGGATTGGTGCCCTGTCAAATGGGGTATCCGCACCCTGCCCACAATGTTCCCAGAATAGAACGCTGGAAACTGAAGAAAATGAAACGCTAATTGAAGAAAGCATTGCCCTAAACCAAGGACTAGAGTATCACGTCAACCTGAGTGGAAAAGTGGCCATGGAGTGGCAATAGAGTGGTTCAGCAGGCCATGTCAGTGGTCTGCTGAACCATCGGGCAATAATGAATAGAAATTATAGCCTGCTTGCCCCAGTTAGTCAGGGTGCTGACTGAGTTAGGCATCACCTTCTAAATCTTTTGTAAAAGAAAGTTGAGATTTGAATCAGGCCTGGCATCAAAAAGCAGTTGTACGCAGTCTGTGGTTTCTGGGTCTGACATGGCTGATTGTGAAAAGCCATTTAGAGAGTGCAGCCATTAGAGGTTCTGAAGTTCATACAAACACTTTGGCGGGGGAATGACATTTGGCAAAGACTCAATCTTAACTGTACATTGCTTATATCTGGACTTGCTTAGATGACGGAGAGCGATTGCTTATGATAATTGAAAGAAATGTAGGAATAATCTAGGAAACGCTGTCTAGGCCAAACCATTCTGTAGATACAACTATATGACGGAGTGTAATAGAGAAACAAAAATGGTCTCAGGTCAAATCAGTGTGTGCCATACACCTTCCTGTGGGACCAGGGACGTGTGGTAGACATGCTGCAATGGTGGAGCAGTCAGGACCAGGTTTTAGGACCTGGAAAAGGCATGTATCCCGAAGGAGAAATTCCACAATGGAGGAGGGTGTGTGCGTGTGTCTAACAACGTGTCGGCATTGTGGGTGAAGTTCTATAAAACATTCAAAAAGACTTTACAAGCTTGTAGGCACCCCATGAGACGCACACTGTGTTTGTTGTCATGCTTGCCTTGAAATGCAATGCAGGAGTGTTTTTTTAAGCAAGAGACTTTCTGCACAGTGAAACATGTTACCTACTGCTGTATATGCTTCCAGTATTGAACCAGTACTTCTGTTCATGTAATTTAAATAATTCTAGGCCACTGGTGCCTCAGTGGTTAGAGCTCTGGACTACTAATCAGAAGGCTGTAAGTTCAAATCCGGTCTCATCCAAGCTGCCACTGTTGGATCGTTGAACAATGCCATTAAATGTCTACTGCTCAGTTCAATTGTAAGGGTTACTAAGAGGCTTTCAGCATGAGCATTGGACCAGTGCCAGGTATGGAATGAGACTCAGAACTGTAAATGGAGTTAAATGACATATACAATGGTTGGTGGACCAGCGAGGGACATGTATTCATACAGTACACACATTGTTATGGGTTTAATTTTAACCTATAGAACAAATATAATTGAGAGAAAGTTTAAAAACTAAATTTAGTTTTTTTATCCCAAACTGATCCATAGTGGCAAAGTATGGGCAATCTTCTGGCTATATCATCTTCCAAGTTTACTCTCACTTCCATATGAGACCCTTCTCTCAAACCTCCAGCCATTTTCTGTCAAGGTTGATGTGATAAACACACTCACCGGCCACTTAGGTACACCTTGCTAGTACCAGGTTGGACCCCCTTTTGCCTTCAGAACTGCCTTAATTCTTCATAGATTAAGCAATGTGCTGGAAATATTCCTCAGTGATTTTGGTCCATACTGACATAACAGCATCATGCAGATGCTGTAGATTTGTTGGCTGCACATCCATAATGTGAATTAAGATATGGTGACTGTGGAGGCCATTTGAGTACAGCGAACTCATTGTCAAGTTCAAGAAACCAGTTTGAGATGATTTTTGAGATTGTGACATGCCGTGTTATCCTGCTGGAAGCAGTCATTATAAGATATTAATAATAACAGTTGAATTATTGGAAATGACCAGAAATATCAGATGTTTCATCAAGACATTTATCTATATTGGTGACTATGTAACTGGGACTGTGGTGGCCTAGTGGGTAAGGTACTGGACTATGGACCAGAAGGTCCAGGTCAAATCCCACCTCTGCCAAGCTGCCACGGTTGGGTCCTTGAGCAAGGCCCTTAACCCACAGTTGCTTGGACTGTAAGACTGTACCAATTGTAAGTCGCTCTGGATAAGGGTGTCTGCTAAATGCTGTAAATGATTTAGCATCTACTTGTGGGACTGTGGTAGCCTAGTGGTTAAGATACTGGACTCTGGACAAGAAGGTCCAGGGTTCAAATCCCAAATCTCAAATCCCAACTCTGCCAAGCTGCCACTGTTTGGTCCTTAACCCACAATTGCTTGGATTGTAAGTCGCTCTGGATAAGGGCGTCTGCTAAATTCTGTAAATGTAAATGTAATGTAACTGAACAGAAGCATGCCTTCATAGGTAGACTGCAGTTAGCTAGCTAGGTTTTGCTCAAGTAGCTGTAGCTAGCTAAACAAAATCTGAGACTGGTATTCTGAGTTCTTAGAGAGGATCTGATAACATGTCCATTTCAAAACCTTGGGTTAGCTGTAATTACAGCTTTAAAATACTACAGCAAGCTATTTGTGTTTCCTCTACAGTCTCTAAATCCTAATGGCTAGCTGTATATCCGTTCTGCAAACCTGTACCTCCTGTGGAGTTGTTCCTGTCAGTAATCAGAGTGATGAAAGGAAAGCAGGAAATCATCTGCCTGGTGTGATCAAGCTTTTCGACCAGACAGCCTTATCAGAGAATGATATCAGCTAGAGAGCTCATTCAGACCTGTTAGTGGGGTTCTTGTTTCACAGGCTTCCAAATAGGCAAAACGTTTTAATTTGTGTTTTGACATATTTCCCCCTTTCTATGAATCAGACATTTTGCACATTTAAATACAATTTAAAATGTATTTTAATATGTATGGTAAAGGAGAACTCTGGTAGCTCCATTTCAGCTGGATTATATTTAAAATTAAGTTCCCAAAAAATAGCTTGTAATAAGCAGACTTGACAACTCTGCCATGGGCTCATGCACACACACAATTGTTTAGTCACACTGGGACACTTTGCTTTTATTTGTGACATCAATTGACCTAACATGTCTCTTAAATGTCGGAGGAAACTGGAGTTCCTAGAGGAATCTCAAGCAGACAGGGGGACATCATGCAAACTGACCCACAGGCAGTGGCTAGGCTGAGAATCAAACCTGGAATGTTTCATAAAAGACATCAAAACTAAAAAGTATAGCTGAATGAGACAGATGGACAGGCAGGGAGGTCAAACAGAGTCAGATGGCTATCAGGTGCCACCACTGTTCAGCTCCGGTTGTTATCATTCACCATCTCTTACTCCCATTACCACCCATGCTGGCTTCCCGGCTTCCTATCTTCTACAAATTAAAATGTACTTCTTAAGCACCCAATCACCAGGAGGATCTTCTGGGACAAGGTTTATCATATAACCCTTTAAATTCTGCCATGAGGCAAGTTTATCTTGTAGAACATCAAGAAATATCCATTTATTTCAGTTAGACTATTCCAGTAGCAGCAGCTTTTTGTTCTATGTCAATATGTGACACACCTGGACATATGAAGCATAAAGTCATATCATCAGTTAGTGGTCAGGCTCTGGCATTTGCAGAATGTGAACAACAGTGTTCTGTTATATTGGACCTGAAGGCAGTCACACCTACTGTACCTAAGTGGCAAAATGACAAGATCTTTAGCCAATCTAAAAATGTACGCAACCACAAATTGTAACTTTGTTGCACACTCAGTTAATAGAAGCCTGGGCTGGTAGACATATCAAGACACTCGTGAAATATTTGCTTGGCAGTTCCGGTTATGTTATTATGGAAATATAACCAAGTATTAGAGAACAGATGATGCAGGTATTGGTATTATAAGGTAAGGGTCTTGGCACTGACCCCCAAAGACATACCACTTTAATTGTACCTGCTCTCCTGAGCTGGCAGAACTTAAAACACAGCTTAATAAGACTCTATCCAGAGATAGGAAGGCATCCTTCTGATGCTGTATACTAATTTAATATTTATCTCCCAGATCTGAGATCTTACCAACCCACTAAGGCTCACACACAGAATGAAGATTATTTGCACATTACATTACTTCTCCTTTGTCTGATGGATGCAGATTTGGGATTCACTTGATTAACTATGTATGTACCATTTTCTCAAGTTAAGAACAGCTTCAATGTAGTCTCTCATATAATGAGATGTTTCTGGCTCACAGCTGTCTTGACATCTCCATTGGTTGGACTATTACATGATGTCGTGCTATTGGCCCAAAAATGTAAGAGCATAACCCCCCGGTTACAGAAAATGAGACAATCAGGAGAAGGAAAACAGATTAGGCTAGATTTCTTCCTCTAATCCGTAATTGCCCCCTTAAGGAATTTTAAGACTTGCTGCCCTCACAAAAGGAAACTAACTAGCACAAGGGTGGAAATTGAGTATTAAATGGGAAACAAATGCTGCCAGACCCTAGACCCGAAGTCTGTCTTAGTCTTTAATAAATATACCTCAGGGATTGCATGTTAGCATTAAGCAGCATATCCAGTTAGCGCTTGGAATGGAATGAATGTACAGTATCTAAGCTCTTTGCAATGGTTTCTCCATCATGAATATAAAAAAGGATTGTGTTGCTGTAACATATAAGTGCACATACATTTGTACACCACGCTTGGTTCATTACTCTTGACAGTCGTCTATTCTTCTCCTGTAGCTGGTTGCTAGCTGAGTGGAGCAGCTAATAGATGGTATCTCTCAGCCCTCTGGCCCTGTGATCTCTCTCTCTCATCACTAGTAACGCATGGTGTCTGAGCACCCACTGGACCTCTTTGTGTCCAAGCTGGGAGTCTGCCAGTCAAGCCGTTAGGATGCATTAGCTAGGGAAGAAAAAGAGCAGTAGATTAGCTTTCCACGCTTGACTGC
The DNA here is from genome assembly GCA_025084515.1 of Ancistrus triradiatus. Taxonomy (NCBI): domain Eukaryota; kingdom Metazoa; phylum Chordata; class Actinopteri; order Siluriformes; family Loricariidae; genus Ancistrus; species Ancistrus triradiatus. Next base: position 1,054,092 of record JAJAGP010000056.1, on the reverse strand, counting down.
TAGACTGTAGACTTCTTGTATGTTACTTCAGCGAAAAGCAGAATTCTGCATATGTCAATGTACCATTCATGTAAAGCCAGTCAAAATTAAACCTGTCTTAAAATGGGCAGGGAATAAACTGCTTTTTTGTGCATTTTTCAAGTATTAGCTAGAACACGCTACAACACCAATTCCAATGAAGTTGGGACGTTGTGTAAAACATAAATAAAAACAGAATACGATGATTTGCAAATCCTTTTCAACCCATATTCAATTGAATACACTACAAAGACAAGATGCTTAATGTTCAAACGGATAAACTTTATTGTTTTTTTGCAAATATTCACTCATTTTGAATTTGATGCCTGCAACACGTTCCAAAGCAGTTGGGACAGGGGCAACAAAAGGCTGGGAAACTTGAAGAATGCCCAAAAAAACACCTGTTTGGAACATTCCACAGGTGAACAGGTTCATTGTAAACAGGCGAGTGTCGTGATTGGGTATAAAGGGAGCATCCCCGAAAAGCTCAGTCGTTCACAAGCAAGGATGGGGCGAGGGTGTTAAAAGGAAAGGTGATGTAACACAGTGGTAAACATGCTCCTGTCCCAACTTTTTTGGAACGTGTTGCAGTCATCAAATTCAAAATGTGAATATTTGCAAAAAATCAATAAAAGTTCATCCGTTTGAACATTAAATATCATGTCTTTGTAGTGTATTCAATTGAATATAGGTTGAAAAGGATTTGCAAATCATCGTATTATGTTTTTATTTATGTTTTACACAACGTCCCAACTTCATTGGAATTGGGGTTGTAATTCAAACCATAAATATGTTTGTATTTTATTTCTCCCATTTTAAAATGTATTTTATGAGATGACAGAGAAATCTGTATGTGCATGTGGATCATTTCCTTCCAAAACTATGGGCTTTGGTCTACCTTTGCTGCCCAAAAAGCCTACTAGGAAGATTTTTGGAGCATGGGTGTGGAGTTTTGCTTTCACTCGGACACCTTTGCATTCCATTCCTCATGAACCTTAGTGAAGTTAGGCACTGATGAAGGGATAAAAAGCAGAATTCTGAGGTTAAGGTCTAGGTTGAGACCTAATTTGCTTTGGTCTGTGGTAGCCTAGTGGGTAAGGTACTGGACTATGGACCAGAAGGTCCAGAGTTCAAATCCCACCTCTGCCAAGCTGCCACTGTTGGGTCCTTGAGCAAGGCCCTTAACCCACAAATGCTTGGATTGTAAGACTGTACCAATTGTAAGTCACTCTGGATAAGGGTGTCTGCTAAATGCTGTAAATGTAAATGTAAATGGTCAGGAGGTAGTTACCATGTTAATGAAGGCCCTTCCCAAATGGTTGAAACAAGTTTTATTCTGGTCAGTGTCACAGTGTTTACTTTCGCTCTTAGATTTATCATCATACTCGGGCCACTTAATGTCGATGTGAATACTTCACATTTTATTTGAACTTTGACTCCATGACTGTAGTTTCGCTCTTAGATTTATCATCTACGCCGCCCAAGGAGGTTGGGTCCCTTTTTGAGTCTTGGTCCTCCCAAGGTTTCTTCCTAGAACTAGGGAGTTTTTCCTTGCCACTGTCGCCCTAGTCTTGCTCAATTTGGGATTGGACGTAGTTATTAGGAGATAATCTAAACTTGTAAAGTTGCTTTGAGACAATGCTCCATTGTAAAAAGCGCTATATAAATAAATCTGACTTGACTTGACTTGACAGGGGAAAGGTGTCTATTCCGGAATTCTCTGGGCGCATGTGGGAGTGTACCCTGAACGGGACATCAGTTCATCACAGTAGGGCCACTGTTGCAGATCTTCCCTCCCATTGATAAAACCAGTGACATGATGCCTGACCCACCCAGGGTCAAACCCGGGTCACTGAGGTGGTAGGTTAACAAATTCCGATCGCCTGCAAGAAAAAACAAAACTGGAATTCAATGTATCCTTGAGTATAAGTTTCAATTAATTTGAGGATTAAAAAACAGCTCAAGATCATTCAGTTCCTTCACCAAACGTTACAGTTGACACTATTGTGAACATTCAGATGGCGCAGTGCACTAATACGCTAGGCTTTGGCTCAGGAAAAGTGGGCTTAAAACATGGACAATAAAAACTACTGTAGTCAGCTCTAGCATTCTCAATCAGTTCATCAGAATGCCAAATGGTGAAGCATACTTAAGCACCCGTGTGTAGCATGTGGCACTAGGAAGCTTACATACTCATTACTTCAGTGAATGCTTGGAATGTTAGAGCTTCATGCATCTTGAATGTATTCACCTTTGTCTACCAGCAGATGAATGAATTATCAGCGGTTTTTCTTCTCCGTTTAACAGACCTCATTGGGTTCTTTTCCATCACCACAGCGAAAGATTTATGTGCACATAAGGAGCCCCCTCGCTGTCTGTCAGTCGCCTCTTATGAACTAGCACTGCTTATGATGATAAACAGCTGTCCTTATGCTCTCCAAGCACAGAAAACCTCACCCTGTAGCCACGTTTGAATAAGGTACCAGACCATGGCGGGGGTGGCCGTTGCAGAACCGGACGACGGTTTCATGAAGGCTTTTCATCATAGAGCAGCAATATCATTCTAAACTAGCAAATTGGGACATTTTGTAGCCACACCTTTATCTGTGAACTGTGAACAGGAATGTAAGTGAACGTGAAAGAGCTATCCTGAAAGCCTGTCATCCATGTGATGTCTTTACACTCCTGGGCAAAAACAGGCCAAACATAACATTGCATAATGTTTGAAATTATTGGTCAGAAAATTAGCAAGAACTAAGAAAATGCACTCATGAAACCTGTGCAACAATTTGCTCATCATTGCTCATTGCTACAATGAACTGTTGTGGTGGAAAAGCTAGAAACAGGGATCTCACTTACATAGTCATCTTGTACACAAAGGTAAAATTATGAAAAGATTGTCATGTTTGATATAAAACTCAAAATGACTCATTTGGATCTTTACAGTCTTCCAAAATATCTTGTCTTGTTTTTTCTTAAAAGATTCACTGTTTGTTTTCTGCCCTACTTGATGCAGCACAAGCATGAAAACAAGTTTAAATAGAACCAGTAGTGTCAGATAAATGATAAATGTTAGGTAAACGAGTGAGAAAATCTGCTCCAAAACAAGCAAATCATCATGCAGGGGTTGCTGTCAGAAACCACATATCTGATCAAGACCCTAAAGGTACAGCAAATCCCTATTTCACTATCAGCTATTCAGATAATAGGTTAACGCTTTGAAACAACAGGTGATGTTGCCTGTAAGAACGGATCTGGCCCAAATCCTCTTCAAGCAGAGATGACTACCTGCTGAAAATTACAGTTCTTGTAGACAGGAAGAAAAGCTTTCAAAAGCTGTCAACAGAATTCAGTACCTTAGAAAACAAGACTCTAATGCCTGGGTCTGATGCAGGTTTTGTGTCTGGAAGATGTGTTAAAAAGCCATTGCTGTCTAGAAAAAACATCAAGGGCAAGATGCTTACAGAATCTGGAAAGTTTGATTTGTTTAGTGGTCCAGCAGAGCAGTGTGGATTGATGAACCCTGATTTGAGTTGCTTTCTGATTGTCCGGAGAAGTGTCTTTGAAGATCTGGAGGGGGAAAAAGCTAATATTAAGCATGGAAGTAGAGGAGTCATGGTTTAGGTAACTTTTTTAGCTGCTGGTACTGATGAGCTGCTTTGGCGTGAAAAGTCAATCAGTGCTTTGGAGAACAGGAGAATATTGCAGAAAGGCTTGCTTCCCACAATTGGTGTTTTTTTAAGAGGAACATCACGCTATTCTTTGACGACACAGTGTTCCTGCTGACAATGGGAAAACCACCAAGAAGTGGCTTGAGAACAAATCCATGAGGCTCATGTAATCGCCTGGTCAGAATAATTGGTCTCACATTAAACATAACGCTGGGAAACTGGGCAACAGTTTCAACTACTCTTCATCTGTTTGAAGGCATTACCATTGAGGGGAACGATGTTAACTAGTCTTTCTGTAAAAAGCTGTCTGCACGTTTATCCACAAGACTTAAAGATTTAAGGAAACCAAAGGGAAAGACTTTCCCATGCTTATCTTGTATTTTCTGTTTAATTCTTGTAAATTTACTGACTAATTACTTGCTGTTGAGACCATTTAAAAGCTTACTATTTTGCAGTTTGGGGTTTGCTCTATTTCTTTGGCCCAGGAGTGTACATGTCAGGCATGTTTGCATATGTGTCTGTACAGAAAAGTGCATTTGTGGTATGCAGTGAAGTAAAGCTTTCAGCAGATTAGCAGAGAATAGTAGTGTGTGTGTATATAGGTATCGGGACAGAGAATGATGAGTGAGTCCTGACAGCAGTACAAGCCTGAAGAGGGTCCATGATGAGCCTCCTTTCAACACATAGCTGAAATAAGAGATCAGCTCCAGCTAGGCTGAAACTCCTGAGGCTAGGCTAATACTGCTACTTTCATATGTAGTACTAAAATCCAATGTTTGGAATGTCCTACCTGGAATTTGTCATAAGTCTATGGGATGATGTGCCTGGTGTTAATCGGGTATCTTAGGATCTTTGCAGTTTCATACATGTTGATCTGTACAGGAAATAAAATTAGCATATTTTTTCCTAAATTGCCCTGTTTTTTTTTTTTTGCGGACCTGAAATGCATGAATTTAACCAGAAGCAACAGTGATTGGTCAGTGAGGTTTTTATTGTTGGCAAATGTTCTCCGACTTACAATTGATACAGTCTTACAAACCTTGAACCTTACAATCCAAGCAACTGTGTGTTAAGGGCCTTGCTCAAGGACCCAACAGTGGCAGCTTGGCAGAGGTGGGATTTGAACCCTGGACCTTCTGGTCCATAGTCCAGTACCTTACCCACTTAGCTACCACAGTCTTTATACATCTAATGTCCAGAAAACAAACTGAAACTCTGTCAGAAAAAAAAAAAAAGGAATATTATACAAACCTTGAACCAAGTTAAATATTGTTTTATTTGGTATTATTATTGCGAGTGGCATTTGTTAGGGGGAAAGTAACGACATGCCAGGTCTTGCTACGTCTGAAATAGGGGATTTAAAGCAAAGTCCATTATAGACTAGTTGCAAAGTCTCATACATGTTATTTTGTGGAATTCTAATTATAGCTAGATCTAGGTATTAATGCTATTGCTGAGCTTATTTAAAGTTAGATTAACTTAGATACAATTAGATTCAAATACAGCCTTCCAGATCTCAAAGCTATTTAAGACAGTTTGATTCAAACATGTTTCCGTTTTCAGAAAGTATGGACATAAAACCTGCTGTTTTGATGTCATAATTGTGGCTTGCAGTTCTTTAAATAGCTGAGTTTTAAAGAATTGATCTGAGTGGCCATGTCTGGGAGAGGGGAGGCTGGATGGCTGAATGCCCCCTGGCACTGCTACAGTGATTCATCCTATCCAGGTTATATCTCTGGCCTTAGGGATGGGTGCTGCAGTCTAAACAACTTTGATCTGTAGAAGCAGGGTTAAAAGGTGGAAAAAATGAGACATGAAGCTGGCCCACACTAAGATGCTGCATTCAGGATGCAGCCTTTCTGGAGGTATCAGTTTGAATCCAACATCTGACATTCCTTTTGTTGATGGAGCCTTCTAGCCAAGTTGGGCACTGCAGGCTGGGCAGGGGATCATCCCCAGTCCTGCAGAAGTGGCCCATGCTGAACCTTGGGATGGACTGCCATCCCATCAAGTCAAGTCAAGTTAAGTCAGATCTATTTATATAGCGCTTTTTACAATGGAGCATTGCCTCAAAGCAACTTTACAAGTTTAGATTATCTCCTAATAACTACGTCCAATCCCAAACTGAGCAAGCCTAGGGCGACAGTGGCAAGGAAAAACTCCCTGAGTGTTATGAGGAAGAAACCTTGGGAGAACCAAGACTCAAAAAGGGACCCAACCTCCTTGGGCAGCGTAGATGATAAATCTAAGAACGAAACTAATGTCATGGAGTCATAGTTCGAATAAAATGTGAAATATGCACATTGGCATTAAGTGGCCCGGGTATGATAGGGCTGGAGCTGATGACGGAAGCAGCTTGAGTACTGTACAGGGTGTACAGTACTTCTGCCTGCACCCAGTGAACCCTGCGATAGGCTCTGACCCCCGGGTGCTCTTCAGTTTGTACGTAAATAATTATTATCGTTTGTCATTATTTCAGCCTTGACCAAAATATTCATGGCTATTATTTTAGCTGTTCTCATGCCTCTTACAAAAGTTTCAGCTATACAGGGACTCGATTTTAGTGCTAGTCTGGGCTTCATCTCCTTGGTTCTCTAGGTGTGATACGTGATGGATGTGATGCTTTCTGGACAATTTCTTTAATTAGGCTCAACAAAGTGAAAATGTTGATGTAGGATCAGCCTTTGTCTTTTATATCAAATTTTCTAGAACCTGCACTTGGGAGCTGATCCTACATCATTCTACCTCATCCTCTTTTAGCTATGAGTTTAGAAACACCCCGCTGTTCCCAACTGCCATGATCTGTATGATTAATAAATCCTCTGTGAACAGCCAGAGCTGATGCTCTGTTCACCAGTTTTGTTTTCGTACATTAATTGTTCATGTCCTCATTGCTGAACACATAGACAGGATCTTCGGACCTGTTAATTCATTTGGTAAACTTATGCAATGCCATAACGTCATTGTGATTGAAATTGGGTAGGTAGTAATATTAATTATTTAATTTATATTTTGTTATGTCTATAATCCATACCAGTGGTCTGTTTCTCATACCAACAAGCTTACTAGCTTCACTCTCCAAACGTACTTAGTCCAATTCAGGGTTGTGAGGGGCTGGATCATCACCAAAAGCGCAGAGGGTATCAACTGTGAACAGGGCTTCACCCCATTGAAGGGCACATGTACACACACTGACTCAACCACGTTAGGACACTTTTTTAGAGACTGCAGTTGTAAGGTATGTATTTGTAACCCACACAGACACATGGAGAATAACAGATCTATTTAGCCCAAGGTTCCCTTTTTGAATATTGGTCCTCCCATGATTTCTTCCTCATCACCAAAGATGCATTCATAGACAGAATTACGAGCAACACAGAAGATCAGCCAGATGAAACCACATAAAAAACACATAGATTTGACGTTGACATACAAACTCCACACAGGCACTTGTACTCAGTATGCAGTAGACTAATCCGAGGATACATTTTGGCTTTCATCTGGCTTACTTTAGTCTAGGGGTGAGAAAGTCTCATCCAGGTTTTCGTTTCAACCTAGCAGGAGCTACACCTTAATTCACCTGTTTAATCAGCTGGTCTCAGGTTTCGAGAACCTGATTAGTTGTATCAGGTGTAGCTCTTACTAGGATGAGGTTCCTCACTCCAGCCATTGTCGTTTCCATGATCTTTACAACATATCACTTAAATCCTTGTTTCCTCTTCTTTCTGCTTATCTTTTGACCTTCTCTTAGACCTAAGTGTACTTCAAGCAGCCTACCTTAATTTTCTGAGGCCCCTTTATATGAGGTTTATGGTCAATTAGATTCTACTACGAACCAGAGTGTCTCAATACTGCGAACCAGCACTCTACCCCTGAGCCTCTCTAGTTCTTGCTGTCTCTGAGTAGAGTTGTGTTTTGGTTCCACAGACATGTTTTAGTATGTCTGGCATGTTTTCATTATTCTTCAGGATGAGGCCTAGGTCGATCGTGTCATCTGACACCAACCAGTGGTGCCCCCACATTACAGTTCTCCAGTGGCTCTTTTAATTTTTCTAGGTAGAACCGTCTCTATGTGAACAAACCACTAAATTATATAAAGACTCAAAACTGTTTCTTGAAAAGGTTCTACTCGGATCATTTTCTGTGGCAGAGCCCATCAAATGGAAAAAACCAATGAATCTTTGGTGTGCTTCCGCATTTAGACATTTAACACTTTTATTCACTTAACTAATCAGTCTCTGCTGGGTCCCTTAAAGCATGACTTGCTTGTCTTGCCTCCTGTGTGGTTGATAAATGCTTGTTGTTTGTTTTCACAGAGGACATGGAGCAATATTTAAATATTTTCACCATAAAAGTGGACTTACTGAAGCACCTGTCCAGCCTAGTGCTGCACAGTAACAATGCGTCTCTGTATGAGGATCATGAGGGATGTTCAGTGCTGAATATCGGAATCTACTCAGTCTTGACCCTACCCACGCAACAAGCTTTTGGCCTGAGGTCCGTTCAAGAGTCATTACTCCACTGTTGTATGATATTGATTATTAAAGGGATATGCCAGTGCTTTTCAACTTCAGTCTTCTACATCTGAGGCATAGCATTATTACCATTATCACAGAGAAAGTAAAATGTTGTCCATGGTAATTGCATGTACACTACAGATGTTGTTGATAGAGATTAGGGTGAGATATCTGGGACAACTGTAATTTGCATTCTGTGTTAACAGCTTTGCAGATGAGTTCAGTGTGTTTCTACAGCTGCGCAGCTCTCAGGAAATGGACCGCAGCGTCCTGACCCTCCTGGACTTCTACAATCAGGTGGTGCTTCAGATCCGCCTCAGTCCATCAAGTTTCACCTTCATCACGGCTCATCATAGAGAGTATGAGTGAGTCTGGAAGTCATCTACTTGTTGCATTAAATCTAGAATGCCCAACACTTACTGTAACAACTGCTGAATGAGATCAGTTTGGAAGTTCTGCAGCTGTATTACTCGGTCCGAGGGTATATATATTTTTTCTCAACAGGTTTCTAGTACCAGGCCTCTCTGATTCGCAGTGGCACTGGGTGTCTCTGGGCTTCTCGTTTGAATCTCTGGCTCTGTATGTAGACTGTGTGTTAGTGGAGACGGTGAACTGGACTTATCCATACTTGGGCATCCCCACAGATGGCCTGCTGATGGCTGGAGGAATTATGCATGGGTTTGAGACACCTTTTGAGGTAGTGTTCTATTTACTGTCAATGCTGAACCTTATTAACCTGTTTAGTGGAACCCTCGGAATTTGAACTTAACTGGGGATGGTGGTAGCCTAGCGGGTAAGGTACTGGACTATGGACCACAAGCAGTATATATACAGTATATACTGTATATTTCCCAGCCCCGCAGCTTCTTGTGTGGAACTTGCATGATATCCCAGTGTGTGGGTCTCCTCACACTGGGATCCCCTCCCCACACACACAATCCTGAATTGGTGGATAAATGTTTTAATTAATTTGTATAAATTAAGTAAGCATTGCTTTTTACTATTGTTTCATTATTTGTTTCACTTTGGATGCCTGCAGTTTAGAATAACACCACATGACTTTTTCACAGGGTGAGCTCAGGCAGATGATGTTCCTCATGGGGGATGGCAGGGCTGCTCAGCATCACTGCAGCCTTTACCAGCCAGTATGTGGAAGTTCGGTCACCTCCCAAACCTCCGAAACATCACCGAGCATACAGGTACAAAAGAACAGAAACACTGTCACTGTAAATGTACTAAATCAAACAAAATAGTGTCACCACTTAACTACATATTTACAGTTTTAAAACATTACAGTACAAAATATCTGTAGCTGCTGCCTCAAATCACAGTGATAATGCATTAATGCAGCCATTGCGCAAAACATGCCCTTGATTAATACCAGCCTTTCTTTCTTACCAGTTTACTCTGTTTTCACACCGGCAGTGCATTGATATAATTTTTTATATTTTAAACCACCTTGTGTTTAATAGCTGTTATCTCACAGAGATTGAAACTGTCATATTGTGTGTTAATGTATAACAAACACAATCGACAGACAAAAAATGATCAAGCATGTGAAAAACTGACAACATCAAATAGTACAAATAGGAATCAAGACATTATTTTTTCCACATCACAGGGTTGATTATAGGTCATAATCGCAATGTTCAGACACGGCCTCTTCCTCAGACATGGCCAGTCGTGCCCATGTTACTCCTCACCTAGGCAAGGAGGCACCACTGGGACTCAGACCTGGGTCACCTCTGTGGTGGGCTAGAAAATTACCACTGCACCACCCAAGGGCCATTATTTGTACATTTTCATCAGGAACGCCCGTAGCAAACAGCAATTTAGCCAGCGTGAGGCCAAAAAATGGGTTATGCACATAATCACCATTCTGAAAATCACCTTCAGGCTTTTTTAATGACACTGCAGATGGAAAAATGTATATTTCTGTTTTGACCCTGCCCTTAAATTGCATATTTATCATGGCTAACCTGCAAAACTGATGTTTTATTTTGCTTATGTAATCCCCTGTAGACCCTGTTTGAAATCTCTGCCTGTTTTTTTCAGGTGTTTCCAACTTTGTATGCATTTGTAATTCACTAAAAAAGCAGGTTATAGCTAGACTTACATGCATCTCCATACAGTCATAAAGAAGTGCTTTTGGAAATCTGATTTTCAGCTGCCCTTAGACTTCAACAGTAAATGAGCTTTGAGACACCAGTCTTTTCTCAGCATAAGGAAGAATGTTGATGTACTTGTGCCTGTGGTATTTTACATTTACAGCATTTAGCAGACGCCCTTACACAGACTAAGTTAAAAATGAAAGGAGAAGATCTGTTAAAAGACCTTACTCAAAGCTTTGCTCAAGGGCCCAACAATGGCAGCATGGCATAGTCAGAATTTGAATATAATCCAAAGAGTTGTAGCCTATGTTTTTAATTTTATGCCACTTCCATAATGCATATCTTTTTGGGTCATTTAGACCTCCCTAGTCAAAGCTAAGCCCCCCTTTTCATGAATCCCTAGTGACGCTCCTGGTGCTCTCATTCTTGTCTGTGGTGGACGGACATTAGTGAATTCCTTTTATTCTTTACTTAACCAGTCGTACAAGTACATTTCCTGTTACAAATTGCACTGTCTGAGTTAATAATGTCACTTCGACAATCACAGGAAGGTCATAAATACTCAGAAAAGAGATAAATGCCCTTTCAATTGCCTTTTAAAGTGCTTCTGTGAGAGTGTTTAACTAATTGACCCTGCCACAATAAGAGATCATCCTTCTCAGCACAAGATGCTTCAGTGTGTGATATGTGACCCTGTTGGTCCAGACATGCCTATTGGAACACATGTGGTATGTTCCACTGAGCTACACAAAGGTCATGGTTTATTGGAGCCATTTTGAGTCTTGTGTTTAAGTGAAAGTTGGTTGTGTTGTGGGTCTCTGTGTTGAACTTTTTAAAGGTTTTACAGTTCTGACTGCGTAGTCGTCCACAAATGGGCCTCGTTTACCCTGAGTGCAGTTGCTGTGTGGGATTCTAAATGTTTGCTTTTATAACATCTGGCACATAACACGTGTTTATAAAAAAAGGGGTGTAGCAAGTGGAGATGCTTAGTGTCCGATTGACTATAATTATATTTCCAAGAGCATGAAAAGTTCAGAACAGGTTGGGTTTACAGCTGTTCCTTATTGACACAAGAGTCGCTGATTGGAAACAGACCACAAAAACCAGACAATTGAGAGATTACAAACTGATCTTTTACACCATTTGTGAACCGTGTCACAAATATGATAAATGGCTGAAAGTATGTGGACACCTGAACATCATTCCCATATTTGCTTGTCTGCACTGCTGTTACAGCTTCAGTGATTTTGGCTTTCCTCTAGAATGTGGCTCTGGTGAATCACTTCCATTAAGCCTGAAGACCATTGTTTGGGATGGGTAATGATGTTGGTTGATATTGGCCTTTCCTCAACCCGCATCACAAAGTTGGAAGCACACAATTCTCTTCAATGTCATCATATGCCATAGAATTAGATAACTTTTCAAATCAAAGACACCAAAAACAACCACTTTTATTCCTGCACCAAACTTTGCAATTGATTAGGAGGCATTTCATTTGTCAGACCTCCAGATGTTGAAACTTAACCCTCGTATTTCCAGTGCTAAAGAGTTCAGTGGAGCTGGTGTTCCATGGAGTAAAAAAGTTATAAAAACACACACTACTGCGAAGAAGACGCAACTCTGGTAATTAGCTAATGGCTACAAACACAAGCCGGTATACCTGTAAAGTTACTAAATAACGATTAGCGGCAAAAAATATATAATCCGCCGGTACGAGAATAAAATAATTAAGATGTTGTAAAAACCTACTATATATACGATTATATATGATACAGATGCGATCGGGAATTAAAATAGTTCAAAGGTAATAAGCTGCTAACAGCTACGAAACGGCGTGGGTCAGTCTGGGTTGCCAGATCCTCGCAATCCCCGCGTCAGTTCTCTCAGCGATTCATGTGAATCTCTAACTGTCAGTTGTGCTGACATTTTTTCAAGATATAGCTTGAAAGTAACCTTATACACTTGTTTAATACAATCTATAAACTGTTTATACTCTTGGCAGTTCATTCTATAAGCTTGTGTGTCTTATCCTTTAAGTTGAGTTGTTAGTTGAAAGGGGAAGCTCTTCTAAAGAAAAATTGTGATCAAAATGTGATTTGTTTTGAAAGAATAATGGTACACTGAAAGCAACAGAGCTCCATTCTTTGACCCATTCTATCTGCATAGTTTGGGTATATGACTGGTTTTATGCACCGGTTAGCATGAATACACAAACTAGGGGTGTCCATGTACTTTTGGCCATGTAGGGCATTTTTAGGGTCAGTTTTATTAAACACTGTCGTATTTTAATTGTTCCTGCAGTACAATGTAATGACATATTTTGTAGATTTTCTAAGTAAGACTAGCTTAACACAAATTTTCAATGAAACTTAGATGCGTACACAATTTTATGCTTAAATTCTAAAATCTATGAGGGAAATGAAACAAAATTGATCCTGTGCCCAAGTCTGGGTACTTTTCCAGATCGTCCACTAGTGTTTTTATAAGGTGATGGAATTTAATTAACTACTTAAATCTTTGTGAGAATTTAAACTTGCCTATTCTTGGCCCTGTGACATTAGTACATCATCAGTGGTCAAATCACACCAAAAGTGTAATACTTTTACACGAATGTTGAATAAATGACAGTATTGTGATGAGATTTTGATGTTGATGAGATGTGCAATGACATCATACAATGAAAGATGTCACTTGGGTAGGTGCAATCACACAAATGATCCTTATGACAGCACATGATTGATTGCTAATGAGGTGCTGACTGAGCTTTAATGAGCAAGGCTAAAATGTTCACTGCAGTGCATAATCTTGGCAGAGGTTCCTAGGCAGGGCCTCAAAACTCAGATATTTACAGACAAAACAAATCCAGGTCATTTTTGGAACAGAAAACAAGCTGTAGCCACTGTTTTGGATTTAAAAAAACTACAAATAGTGTAGCAAAGGAAAGTTGACAAAAAGAAAGCTTTTATGCACCCAATTTGTTTAATTATTTAGATATTGACCTGTCTCTGAGAAGGTTATGTTATGACTGGAACCTAAAAGCTCTGTTTCTGTTAATAAACATGTTAGAAGGTCACCATGTAGCCAGACTACAAAAGTGGAAATATCCCATGTCCGATGTTGTCTTGTACCCTGGAGGCCTGAAGGCAGCTCAGGACAAGTCAAGGCAAATCTGTACATATCCCCTGTATGTTTCTGGGTTTATATAATCCCATGCTCCCATGCTGTTAAGAAATGTGGAGTGAAGTTCCATATTTGGACATTATAGTATTTAAATGGAAGCCTGTATGGACTGTTCTATTGCCCTATACCACAAACCTTCCTTTTTTATCAGCCTCTTTTCTCTCTCTAGCTTATTTTTTAATCTGGAATAATTTGTGTCAATAAAGATGTATGGGCCTGAGCTCCTTGTTTTCTGAGGCAGATTTATGTAAAGCTAAATGAGAAGAACTCTGCAAGTTCAACCCCGATCCTGTTTCATATCGCAGTGTTCCAGCCAAATGTGTCCTGGCAGTGATTGACTATCATCAGTGCCCTCTGCATGAACAGATTAGACGTGTAATTACAATCTCCCAGCTGTAATTTCATGCTCCAAAATAAACCAGATTTCATTCATGTGGATTTAAAAGTCGGAATAGTGTCAAGTCTTGCCTAGAATTGTGTTTTTTTTCCCATACATGCTACACTATACACAATGCATACAGAGTTTGAAATTATTACTTTAAGCGGTCCAATAACGTTCGTACCTAACGCAGTGTGACAACTGAAACGTCAAAATGAGAACTTGTGGCTGAGGTCAAAGCCAAAACAAAGCCAACAGATTCTTTGCCAATGACTTTTTGTACAAGCATAAATTATAGTAATTTTGCATTGACAGAAGCTTTTTTCCAAAACTATTAAGTTCTTATAGTTTGAAAAACCTCATAATCTCATGGCCATTGTATAAATCTTATGAGAAATTAACGTAATGTAACTGACTTGCATTTTTACAGTTTTGCATTTAAAGTATATTATTTCCTTATTATCGTATGGGTTTTTTAAAATTCCGTTTAAAGCGGTCAGGATCATGGGGTGGTCCGGGGTCTAGCCCGGAATTCACTAGGCAGAGGGGGAAGTGGACCCTAGTTGAAGAGCCAGTCCATTTCAGTCCCCTAAGATCAGGTTATTGAATGTATTTTTCAAAGATTCATGGGTTTGACTTAAATTAGCGAACAATGAAAAACAGAAGCATTTTCACTAGTGGTCTTAGACTTTTGTCCCCCCACTATACATGCATTTTACTATGAAAAATGTGGATCTGCATCCACAGAGTTGTTCTCTGTGCTGTGCTGTGCTTTCATGTGGTGGAGAATGTTTGGCACTGTGCTGCTGCTGAGTGGAAAGTGGGAAACAGTTAATAAAGATGGAAGTGTATTAGTTGGAAGTGTTTCATTTTTTACCCTTCTTGTACAGCAAAAAAAGAGTTTAGAGTCTTACAGAGCTTTTAAGAAACAAAACCTTCCCCTGTAATGCAGTTACTGCTGATGTTGGGACACTCGTCACCACTAATCCTTCCTATTTGAACAACTTTGTGGTCACTGTGTAGTGCACAGATTTGATTCTGGAAACTGTGAGGAACTGCTGTAAGTAAGTTGCCCCTTTGTGGCTTTTCTGTGTTTTTCTGCTTCAGTAGGTGGATTAAAGTGTCTTTTCCGTGGTTCTTGATGGTCATTCTACATTGTCAGGGCTTTCTATATATTACTCCATTTCTAGTAATATGCAAGCTCCGGTTAGGAGACCACATACATCATAGTTCCACTTACATTCAGATTTCTCATGATATTCTTATCTGATCCATGCAATGAGATGACTAGCTGTAATTACTTCACCTCTAGAGGGTATAGGAGCCATACTGCCTGTGTTGGTGTGTGTTTTGGGTTGATTTGGGCTGGTCCTTGGTGTGGGTGTATATGGGAGGTCCCAACCCACTGGGAGAAAGCATGAGCAAAACAGTGCTCAGCACTCCTTTCTGAACTGATGCAGTGCTGGACCTCTGTAATGATGCAGTACCATGTTTGGACAGTATCCTTCTTGATCCTTGGATTGTTTCAGAACAAGCTGAATGTGGATGGGCAAAGGAAAGCTGTGGTAGGATTTAAGATGTTTGATTTCCTTCTGATGGTTAATTGTGCATGCACGGATTCCCAATTGGTTGGTTCATTATTAATACTAGTTGTATGATGATAATTCAGTCCACAGTTTCCTTTAATCATTACGCACTGATGAAACAGAAAACCTTAAACAAACTTAGAATGGATGCCTATGGACAGATGTAAAGTTAAGTCAATTAATTGAAAATATTTGGTATAATCCTCTGTAGTGACTTTACATACACAATGCAAGGTCTAAGTGTATTTTCCCAGTTGCATCTTCAAACAAATGACCACAGAGATTATACACAGTGGTGCATGAAATTTTGTGAACCCTTTAAAATTTTCTAAATTTCCTCATAAATATGATGAAAAAACATCACCAGATTTCCACATGTCCTGTACGCAGATAATGAGAACCCAATTAAACAAATGAGGAAAAAATGATAATTGATCATTTATTGATCGTGAAAATTGATCCAATGTTATGTGGCAAATGTATGAAAACCTCTAGGATTAGTGGTTAATGTGAAGGTGAAATTAGTCAGGTGTTTTCTATCCATGGGATGATAATCAGTTTAGTGCACAGCCTGCTGTAAAAGAACAA
Organism: Ancistrus triradiatus; assembly: GCA_025084515.1. Taxonomy (NCBI): domain Eukaryota; kingdom Metazoa; phylum Chordata; class Actinopteri; order Siluriformes; family Loricariidae; genus Ancistrus; species Ancistrus triradiatus. Next base: position 1,038,042 of record JAJAGP010000056.1, on the reverse strand, counting down.
TGATCTGTCAAAGTCTGATCTTTATAAAAACATTTGAGGAAGTGTATCATGGCAAGAAAAATGGTACTTTCTTCTAACCGACTAAATGTCTCTCTTACATTGACTAGTGTTATTATTTATGAGTCCATCATCAGGAGAACACTAAGCAACAATGGCAACAATTGCAAGGAATGCTCTCCAAAAATACACATTCATGCCCATCTACAGTTTGCTAAAGATCACATGTACAAAACCGAAGACTTTTGGAGGAATGTTTTGTGGATGGATGAGACCAAACTAGAACATTATGTCTGGAGGATGGCAATGCTGCTTCCAGCATTACATCTTTATTACTAAGCAAAACTGTCACAATCTCAAGTAGCTATCACCATTGTCCAACCATAAACAAACTAAAGTTACCCATATCTTAATAAGATACAATAGCTGCAACTGTAATTAATACAGCTGCAGTTTTAACTTGGTTAAATTTAACCTTCTCAGTAGTTGTTCACTCGGCTGTCTGCGATAAATCCCTTTTGACAGCCACCTGAATCAGCTGGGCTTTCCATTTGTAAAACCACTCAGTACTGGATCTGGAAACTGTTAAAGCTTTCACTGCTGGTTGGTTAGCTGGATTATGTAAGGTGACTCTGCCTCACTCAGAAAACGGGAAAAATAAAAATTTGGTTTCTTTATTTTCTAAGGTGGCCACACAACCTCACAATGTTTTCTCACCATGCTTCACAGATGGGTTGATATGTTCAGTATGTTCAAATCTTGGCTCCACCCAGCTGCCATGCATGGGAACTTAAGTAGTTATAAGTTGTGTCTGCTAAATGCAGTAAACATACAGTAATATATTTCTACTTTCCTGGTCAGTCTTGGGATAATGTCCTGGTACTCACTGGGTGTATTCCAAAGTACACCGTGCTTGGGTTGCCAGTCCATTGCAGTGCATGGGAGATGTCGCTGTTGTCGGGTCAGGGAACTATTTACAGAAGAAATGAATGGACAAAGACAAATAAATAAATTCCTTAAGTTAGGTGCATTAACATCATAGTTCTGAGGATCTGGTCATCCCTCTCTCAGCCATTGCCAGTCCTTTATTCTTGACGCCCAATGCAGCTGGAAAGAAACCGCTGGGACTCAAACTCAGCTCGCCACGATGGTTGTCTAGCAAATTGATGTGAAATCAAGTGAAAATCAAGTTCACACAATTTTTCACCCCAAGTATTAAAGATCAGGCAATGCATGATAAGTTTGTGACAGCTGCTTTTTAGATTTAGACTAGAGGTACAGTTCTAATAATTGATGTAGCTAATTAATGTCTTCGTCTTCATCTATTTCTTCTGTAAATATTGGTCCACTGAGTTGCCGTTGTGGTTTAGGACAAGATTATGACCCAATGTTTGATTTGTATTGCATCAACCTGTGTATAGGACTTGAATTTTGAATATATGAAACCCAGTAAATAGCACATATACTGTTACTGGTAATGGTAAGTGTCCTGGTTTTGAGTGTCTAATATCTGATTGTGCATTACCATCATGTTGGCATACATTTCCCATTAGATTTATTGTAGTTAATGAACATTGTGTACTGCTTACTGAATAATATTGTTTAAAACATGAGAGTTACTCTGTCATGTATGCAATTTATAGAGAACATGTAATGATTATAGACACCTGTGTGATTACATCTTCAGTATGTGGGTTGTAATACATAGCATGTAATGAAATACTTGATCTTCTGCAGATATAAGATGTCACAATTGTTCATGAGCTTTGTTTCCTCTTACAGGATCCTTTTAAGTTTGTTCCCATGGAAGAAATGAACGCTTCCTCCCAAAGGGTTGATTTGAATGGTTTCCACGTGCAGGAGGAGTCCAACCATCATAAACCCCCTTACACATCATACGCTGGGATTAAAGTCATCTCTGACAAGGCCCAGGCCACTGGTGTTAAGGCCACAACACAGGACCTGACTTCACAGAAACGTCAAATAGATAGGCTCAAAGGGATTTTACATGCAGTTCCTGTTAAACCCTCAGAGGATGTCATTGACTTGGATTCTACAGTTGATTCAATACATGTCAAGGAGAACCTTGTGCATCCAGATGACCATGAGCTAAACCTGACAGAAGAAGACTTGTTACCGTCAACATGGACTTACCTCAGTCAAAGATCCTCCAGTCAGCGATCCAGTCATGTTCACATGCAGAAAAGAAAGGGAAAAAAGCCCCTGAAGACTGAACACGATGATTCGACACACCAAAGCACTGCCAAAGGTTCACCTAAACATGGTGATGTAATCACAGGATCTGATGGTAGGAGTTACAGACTGATGAGAGGACCTCCAGGACCTGCTGGCCATGCAGGAAAAAGAGTGAGTCACATCATGAAATAAAGATATTTTTTCGTTTTTCAACCTCATTTCTTTTTACAGAGTTTGTAGGGCATGAGCTTTGTATCAGTATTTCTGACATTTCCCTAAACTCAAACAGGAGCAAAAATAAAGTCTTACACTAATGTTACTTATTATGGAGATTTAAGGGCAGTTGTTGGGTCAGTCATCAAAAGTTTAAGTTAAGTTTAAGGCTATCCTCCATGGGAGGGAGATCCTTTGCTGTGGCTGCTCCCACCATTTGGAACTCTCTTCCGCCGTCTGTTTGGTCTGCTTCTACCCTTCTAGAATTTAAATCACTTCTAAAAACTTTTCTGTTTTCGTCTTCTACTAATGTTTGATGTGTCTGCTTGTTTTGAGCTGTTGTTTGTCTATTGTCTATTGAACTGTGCTGAGTGTCTATTGTGTTTGTTGTTAAGCATCTTTGGGTTCTGTGAAAGGCGCTATATAAATTATTATTATTATTATTATTATTATTATTAAGTAGACACATATTTTCAAAGAACGTTTCTGGATTTCTTCTTAAATTTAGAACTAAATCATAGAATTTGTCCTGTCAGAGAACAGATTATGCAACTTACATTTACAGCATTTAGCAGATGCCCTTATACAGAGCAGTCTTATAATCCAAGCAATTGTGGGTTAAGGGCCTTGTTCAAGGACCCAACAGTGCCAGCTTGGCAGAGGTGGGATTTGAACCCTGGACCTATCGGTCCATAATCCAGTACCTTAACCGCTAGGCTACCACAGTCCCTTGTGTGATTATGGTAATTTCATTGTATGATCATATATTTTATATATTACATATATAGAACGTATATATTTATTATGTTTTATTTTTCAAGTTTTATCCCCGCCATGTCCTGGTCAGGGTCACAGGGGCTCCTGCGCTCGTCTCCACAGATCTCAAGGTATAGGCATAAACATGCCCTGGGCAGGATGCCAGTTCATCGCAGGGCTGGCAGGCGTTGTTGTTGCAGCGCCAGGGTAATCCCCTGACCAACCTCCCCTCTATCATACACGGTCAATCTTACTGGAATACACTGCAGTGGTGAGCTAACGTCTTAGACGTGGTGCACCACCCGAGCACTATCATTAATCATACATTTTATTAAACATTTGTACAAATCTTATACTGCTGTGGGAACTCATGCCTTTATGCATGTTAATGACCCATAAACCATATGCAGGCTCTTGAAATGTTCTTATTTTTATGTGAAAAAACATTGACACAATGTACAGTGGGGCAAAAAAGTATTTAGTCAGCCACTGATTGTGCAAGTTCTCCTACTTAGAAAGATGAGAGAGATCTGTAATTTTTATCATAGGTACACTTCAACTATGAGAGACAAAATGAGAAAAAAAATCGAGGAAATCACATTGTAGGATTTTTAAAGAATTTATTTGTAAATCATGGTGAAAAATAAGTATTTGGTCACCCACAAACAAACAAGATTTCTGGCTCTCACACACCTGTAACTTCTTCTTTACCTGTATTAATGGCACCTGTTTGACCTCGTTATCTGTATAAAAGACACCTGTCCACAGCCTCAAACAGTCAGACTCCAAACTCAACCAATACCAAAGAGCTTTCGAAGGACACCAGGAAGAAAATTGTAGACCTGCACCAGGCTGGGGAAGAGTGAATCTACATAGGCAAGCAGGTTGGTGTGAATAAATCAACTGTGGGAGCAATTGTAAGAAAATGGAAGACATACAAGAACACTGATAATCTCCCTTGATCTGGGGCTCCACGCAAGATCTCATCCCGTGGGATCAAAATGATCATGAGAACGTTGAGCAAAAATCCCAGAACTACACTGAGTGACCTGATGAATGACCTGCAGAGAGCTGGGACCAAAGTAACAAAGGCTACCATCAGTAACACACTACGCCGAGAGGGACTCAGATCCTGCAGTGCCAGGCGTGCCCCCCTGCTTAAGCCAGTACATGTCCAGGCCTGTCTGAAGTTTGTCAGAGAGCATATGGATGATCCAGAAGAGGATTGGGAGAATATCATGTGGTCAGATGAAGCCAAAATAGAACTTTTTGGTAAAAACTCAACTGGAGGAAAAAATATGCTGAGTTGCATCCCAAGAACACCATACCTACTGTGAAGCATGGGAGTGGAAACATATTGCTTTGATCCTGTTTTTCTGCAGGACGACTGATCTGTGTTAAGGGAAGAATGAACGGGGCCATGTATCGTGAGATTTTAAGCCAAAACCTCCTTCCATCAGTGAGAGCATTGAAGATGGAACGTGGCTGGGTCTTCCAGCATGACAATGACCCCAAACACACCGCTCGGGCAATGAAGGAGTGGCTCCGTAAAAAGCATTTCAAGGTCCTGGAGTGGCCTAGCCAGTCTCCAGACCTCAACCCCATAGAAATTGTGTGGAGGGAGTTGAAAGTCCGTGTTGCCCCAAAACATCACTGCTCTAGAGGAGATCTGCATGGAGGAATGGGCCAAAATACCAGCTACAGTGTGTGCGGACTTACAGGAAACATTTGACCTCTGTCATTGCCACCAAAGGTTATGTTACAAAGTATTGAGTTGAACCAAATTTATTGACCAAATACTTATTTTCCGCCATAATTTACAATTACATTTTTTAAAAATCCTACAATGGGATTTCCTGTTTTTTTTTTTTCTTTTTTTTTTCTCTCATAGTTGAAGTGTACCTATGATGAAAATTACAGACCTCTCTCATCTTTCTAAGTAGGAGAACTTGCACAATGAGTGGCTGACTAAATACTTTTTTGCCCACTGTATGAATGAATGAATTAATAATCAGACAATAAGCTAGCTGTCAGAGTCTGAAAAGGTATTTGGAGACACACATGATTATGCAAGAACAATTTGAATAATACTGGTACTAGTATACTACAGTCTCCAAACTGCTAGCTATTTAGTTTGTTCGCCTACTTACTACTAAGGATTTCTAAAAATTAAGACATGTAAATGAGGCCACGTTAGCTTAGCATTCAATTTAACTATCTGTGGTGCTTTTGAAATAGGTGACCCCCTGTGACTTATAGGTAAGGTTGGACTAAGTTATATTACTGCATTTTGTTAGAACTTGAGTAATACAAGTGGATATTAGTTTAGCTGCTGAGTGATGTCCAGTGGCATGTGAGGTATTGGTGAGGATGTATATTAGCTGCGTTTTGCCTGGCTGTCAGAGTCACACACGTTAAATGTAAGTTGAAAAGACAACAACAACCTATGTTTACATTTGATATTGACTGAAGCTACAAAACACAACCATGCCGAAGTAATCTGGCATCCAGTTTAACGTGTTTTGATAGTTTCATATACAGGTCTGATGTTGAGCGGTATTCATTTTAGAGCGTTTTTGTCTTTGGGGCCTTTTTGAATCGTTCCACTTTCTCTGTAAATGTGGAAAGCGGGAAATCAGTGCCAGTGCTGAGGCCCCGATAAACCAAAAGGCAACCACAGATTAAATCTGCCGTTTCCCAAATTACAGACCTTGGAAGTATTATTTCTGAATGATGTGACTCATCTTATCTTGTCTCCAAACCAGCAAGAACAATTTAATTCTCTATGCCTTCACCCCTTTCTATGTTTTCAAGCATGTGTTTAAGCATAGGAACAACTTCACATCTGACCGAGGTTGCACTGCGTTTCTTATGTCATGTCTATGGGAATTTGCTCTGCTCATTTCATTTCAGCCGTGTGTTCTTTCCAACCTAATACCTGTAATTGTTTCTGTAGGGTTGTGCCGGGACCAGAGGATATGCTGGATTTAAAGGTGACAAGGTACGGCCAAAAGTGTCTGTATAACACTAACACATTTGCAAGCGCACTGAATGGCATGAACCAGTCTCTAAATCTTAAAAACTGCCTCTATTACCGAAATGTGAAGGGCTGAAAGGTACAGTACATCCAAAAGTGTAAGTTGTCACTTGGATTTAAGGGTGACAAGGTACATCAAACGTGTCCAAAATTAGCGTTGTTTTTGCAAGCACACTTAGTAGAAATAAATCTTTCAAGTCCTGATTCATGGACTGCTTTCATATTTGAAAATGAACCATGGTGATTTTTGGCACAAACATAAAACCATGGGGTCAGAGTTGGAGGCTTGAGTGGAAAAGATACGTAGGTACGTGGGAAAAGCTGCATCCAGACTTCTGATGTGAAGCGGCCTATGTCTTTTTTTGGCCAGCCGATTCAGACAGCTCATTCAGATTATGGAAATATTGCCAGGCTTTCCTGTGTCAAGGTTTCAGTTAATGATGTTCCAAGTCGTGTGTGGGTTTTCTTTAAAACAGGCACCAACACTGAAATGGAAATGCAGATGACAGGACTTAGTCCAGTCCATCACTCGGGGCATGGACAACAGTGCCTGAGGATGTTTGCCTATCCTGCTTCCAAAACACTGAATGACATGGCCAATTATATGTCTATGTGACACCCAAGCCAGCCAGAAGGCACTCCTGGGATTTGGACGTGGGTCATCGCATTGGCGGGTTAGCAAATTACCACTTTGCTACCCGAGCACTGACCCCTGGTTTAAGGAGATAAAAGACGTTCCTTCACTGTTGTGATTCCTGACACTTCTGCTTTTAATTAAATGCTACACAGTGCAGCAGAATTAAAGCACTATGAAGGAGGATTTACCATCTATGGTAATTCTGCTGAAATTTAGAGTTACCAAAGGTTTTTACAGTAAGGTTATGCTGTCTGAATACAAGCAACTAGTAATCGTCAGTTTGTATTATATATAAAAAACTATGTTACCACTTTATCACTGATAATACTTTGAGTTTGATGCCAATATTTAAAGTGCCATAGCAAAACCATATTGAACTAAAGAAATTATGTATGGTATTCTTTTATTTCTGAAGGGCTCTGTAGGTGAAAGAGGCAAAGAAGGACCAAGGGGTGACCCAGGACCTCCTGGACCACCAGGGTTACCCACTGTTTACCTGTGGAGGAACACTCAAGAGGAATGGGCTGCATTTACGGTATGCCTCTGTCCCCTATTTCACTTTCTTGGGAAAACAAAGTACTAGTGATGGCAGCAAACTTGGCCCATTCTGTAAGATTGAACCAAAATTGCCAGCCCCAACCTCAGAGGAGTTAAAACTCACATAGATGCCCATAATTGGGCACAGTTTTCCAGTTTTTAGACTGGGTTGCTATTATTTTGTGAAATGCCAAAACGGTTCTGAACCTTAGTAGGAAATGACAAACCAAATCCTTTCCACCATGTAGCTGGCAGTGATGATGAACATGTTTACTTGCTTACCTGGAGAAAGAAAATGGCTTTTTTGCTGTTCCATTTTGAAGCAGGCTGTTGTAGAGGAAATATAGGAAAATCTTACGATAATGATACGTCTGATATTTCTTTGCAAAGTTTAGCAGTGTAATTGCCTATGTAGTGCATCTTTTCCTGTATGAAGTCATAGCTGTAGTCATATAAAAAGCTTTACCAGAAAAAAACAATGTCTTATATATAGCCAATCTTGGCTTGGATTTGGAGTTATGTTGAATTTTAGACATGGTGTGGCAACACTTGGCTTATTCTCTGGGCTCTTTTTCAGTGCATAATCTGAGCATGTGTATGCGTTTTAAGTTTATATGTGGCTATGAGTCTGTGGCATCATGGCAGGTCCGCACTTGCTGTAATTAAGGCTGATTTGTTGGAACGTACTAAAGCCAGCGCATAAGCATAAAATTATTTAGTTGTTGTTAGTGGACGGCTGTTTATAAGGCTCCTTTCTTAACGGCCACAGTGAACTGATATGGTTTTGATAGACATGTAGGTCCAGCACTCCCAGCCCATCTAAAGCCCAACTTCACTGCGCTCAGTTGAATCTGTGCCAAGACAAATGCCTTAAGGAGCAATAGTGGCTAAAGAACTGTGTGTGTCTCTGTATGGACTGCATTTATCTCAGTGGATTTCAGTTCTCAGACCAGACAGCTGAAATGACTTTTTGTATCCTGGAAGATACAAATGTTTGTCAGTCTATGGTGAAGAGCAACGAGTCAGATTCAGTTAACCCCTGTTAGAGCAATGTATTGGGATGTTATAAACAGGTCATTTTTTTATGTTTCATTATGATCATAATATACTTGAAAATAAGATTTTCAAAAACATATTCCCATCATAATAGAGTAAACCTGTAAAAATGATCACATTCCTCAGAGTCAGTAACCTTGTCACTGTATGACATTGGTTTTCGGTTTTGGGTGAGGATAATAAAATGATCCCAGAGGGTTTATGATCACGTCACATGACCTGAGTACTTAGACCAGCCCACTCTACAATGTCTCCCACTTAAACCCCCCACAAAGTGTTCTATATCAAACTAATAACATGCTTGCAATAGGTATCTCTTTTGAACTTAAAATATTTTAGCAACATTTCATAGTTTGAAGACCTTGATAGTGTCCACCTTTCTAGTTGTAATTATTATAATAAAAAAGTAATAAAATTAATGCATTCTGTAGAACACAAAATTGTATATTATGTTGTATAAACAGATAAAATATCAGTGTCGTTCTTGAACAAAGTCACCAGGGTATAAAAAGTGAACTTAAACACTCCAGATCTACTTTTATAGGTAAATATGTTTCACACCACCTTCATGTTGATTATTACCCTATAAAAGCCCATACAGTCTGTCTTTATTATTATTACTCATTTGGAACCTTAGTAAATCAAGACCTCGCTCTGTTGGCCCCACTCTACGAAAGATGTCAAGCCAATGAGCAAACACTCACAGATCTGATCACAGCTGGTGGTTTTGAGCACCCTCAGGCTTCTAAATCCAGTACAACAATGTGCACTAGAGCGTGTGAATTTAACAAGGTCTTAAAAGGTCCATGTCCCGCCAACGATCTTCATTACATCAGTTAACTTCTATCTGTTTTGCAGAGAACTTCATATTACCAGCTGCTGATGGCAGGATGGCCTGTAAGTACATGTGGAATGTGTTGTTCAGTCCTTGCTCTACAGCTGTTTATGAAAAATATGTTTATGAAAAATTATTTCATAAAAGTTCACACAGTTCACACAGACAACTCCTCTATAATGGCAAACTTTTATTTGAGGATTGTGCCCTTATAAGCTCATTTCTATGATGTAATAGACTTACATATTTAATAGTAACAAATTACATAAAATTGAATCTCAAAAATGTATTTTACAGTGTTTAGGGTAAGTGTAAATAGTAATTCTGTACATACCTGTTCATAGAGGGAGACTGGGCCACCTGGACCGTTAGGAGAAATGGGCAGTCCTGGACCACCTGTAAGCGTACACACACATATGTTGGTCTTTCTATCACTGTAGGGACTTTCCATTGATATAATATTGCTGCAGCTAAGAATTGCTACATTTACACCTACACCTATCCTAACCTTCTTAAGCAAATAATGGATTGTAAGATTGTATGGTATCTGTCACTCTGGACCACGACTAAATGTAAAATGTACGTGTGTGTACTCTATGAAACTGTTTTTTGAAAAATGTTGTAAATCGTAAATGTTATAAATCTTTCTTCAGTGTTTGTATTTAATCGATCTGTTTTAAAGGGAATGCCAGGAGACCCTGGAGAGAGGGGACCTCCGGGGCAACAAGGTGACATGGTAACTAAGCAATTCTCGATTAGAAATCTTTATCCTGTTACAGCAGTTGTTACATGTTCCTATTGATGTTTACTTGTTATTTTATCTTACACTGATTGGACAGGCACTGCTTTCTGTCATAATCTGGTATCCACTCATACCAGTACAACACACACTGACACGCCACCACCGTGTCAGTGTCACTGCACTGCTGAGAATGGTCCACCACCCAAATAGTACCTGATCTGTGTTGGTCCTATGGGGGTCTTGAACACTGTAGATCAGAGTAAAGGGGGAAAAAGAATGTATGTAAAGAAATCGATGGCCTACAGTCTGTAGCTGTAGAACTACAAAGTGCTTCTATATGATATGTGGAACTGATAAAAGTGACAGTGAGGGTAGAAACAAGAAGGTGAACCTCAGAAGCTGATCAGTTTAGATCACAGTAGCTCTGGATTAATGTTCATTCATGCGTATACACTAAGAATGCAGTATATAGAGCTTGGGTTGCACTGCCACAACCAATCATGAGGCCTGACCTGGCCAGAAGGCACCACAAGGGACATGGGATCCAGTCCCGGCAGTGCCTTCTGGCCAGGTCAGGTCTATGATTGGTTGTATGGGCTACGTATTAGAAAGCTGCACCACTCGAGCACCTGACTTCAATTTTCCTACATAATATTAAGCAATGCTCTGTTCTGACAGGGTGACTTCGGGCCAAAGGGGGCGCCTGGCCGGGCAGGAACATCAGGAAGTGATGGAAAGAACGGGCCAGATGGAGAACCAGGTCATCCTGGAACACCTGGCCTGCGGGTGAGGGGAACCAGATGTTCTATATATGTATATATATAAGAGTATAGACGAAACATGATGCAGTTTAGTATCATTGCTGTTCATTTCCAAACCACTAAGCGTAGTATGTCGCTGTTCCTAAGTTTGTAAACCACAAAACCCTGCCAATTCAAATAATTTCTTGTCTGATAAGGGTCCTCCTGGGTATAAAGGAGAGTCAGCGCCCCCTGGAGAAAAAGGAGAACCGGTACACCTTGTCATATTAATATTGCTGCATGGCAGTGTTTTCTGATTTCTAAATAATTTTAATCACTTACTGCTGTGTCAACCTTAGGGTTTCCCAGGCAACCCCGGGCCTATCGGAGACATAGGGGAGGTCGGACAGAAGGTGAGGTTATGCCACACTATAACATCTATTATCAGAACAATGGCTTTATTATGTAAAATATTCTGTTTATAAGTGGTTTGTGCATGCTGTTATATCAATTTTTGTTTAACTTTAAAAATTGTTTTACGTGTTTTTCTCTCTCAGGGGTCCAAGGGTGAAGTTGGTTTGATTGGTGCTATTGGTCCTCCGGTAAGCAAACCAACTACCAAGAACTGTTTTACTCAAATATTATATTTTACTAACAGATATCAGTCATGAATGAAAATGAATGAATGAATAGGACATTACTCATTTAAGTACATCAAATGGTGACACATACGGTCTTAACACAGTCTGTTAATGGTTTTTGTTTTTATTTTTTTACAGTTTAACTAGTATGTGTGCAGTTTTGCCACATAACTGAGAAATATAGTTATTACACAGTGCTTAAATTAAAAATATTATTCATATTTATTCAACCATTACACAGATTTGAATGGAGGTTTCTCTTTTTTGTGTTTTGGCTTCTTCTCTGCTCTCTTTATCCTTGATCTATTGTATGTATAATATAGTTTTCTTTTTTCCTATAATTAGGGCTCTATGGGAATAAGAGGAATTGAGGGGATTCCTGGAGCAACCGGGCCTAAGGTGGGCTGATTACCCAAGCATAAACATACTCTTGCTTTTCTATTCTGATGGTAAACATGAATACGATATTTTTTCTAGGGAGATCCTGGGCATGATGGGAAACGTGGTCCTCCAGGAGCATTGGTGAGCCTTTGTTCAATCTCCATCATACCATAATACCAGACCTTTATTAGAAACAAACATCAAATGATTTCTGCCTGTCCAGATACTTGTGAAGGTGTGTGTGTGTGTGTTCACAGGGGGCTGAAGGTGTTACAGGGATGGTTGGTCCTCAGGGGGTTAATGGATCAGAAGTAAGTATGCTGCACTAAGTGATAATTAAAGTAATCATAGGACCATATCAGATTTTTTAATGAAATGCTGGTTCTTGTAGGGAGATGCTGGACCTGCAGGCCCGTCAGGTCGAAAAGGATCTCAAGTATTTATTGTGTTTTAATAATTTAAAGACAATTAATACCTGTTTTAGATGTTTCATCAGTCTGGTTGCTTCTTCCAGGGTCGTGCTGGTGTAGATGGAATAAGAGGAGCGCTTGGACCACCAGGTCCTCAGGTAATGGCTGTAATGAGTCACCAAGATCAGTATTGTATCTACAGCTCTCTATAGCCAAGGAAATCATTTTATGCACAGACACTTGAGTCCTTGGCCATCTTATAGATCTACCTTTTAAATGGCCAAAATGATTGTTATATCTGAATATCACATTTTTGTACAACAATACACATTTATAACTACTACACAGACAAATTACTTCCCAGCTGAAAACCAGACACATGGCAACCCTAACTCTCATAAATAACAGTTCACATTTCAATATGGTAGCCGCTGATAAGACTTTTATACATTTTGTATTAATATACATTGGAAAACTGAGGGCCATATAAATTAAAGACATGCTGTAATATGGGGGCACCCTGGTCTGATCACATGACAACTGCAGACCCAGTCCCCACCCCGCGGAGCACCGAGCCTCATTAAATATCTCCTGGGAACACTGGAGAGGTAATCTGGTGGATACACACAGAAACTGGAAACATCAGAACCCTAGACCTAATAGTGCCAGTGGACAACAGAGCCCTGCATTTAATGGAGTCAGTAATCAAGGATGCATTACATTTTACATTTACAGCATTTAGCAGACGCCCTTTTCCAGAGCGACATACAATTGATGCAATCTTACAATCAGAGCAATTGTGGGTTAAGGGCCTTGCTCAAGGACCCAACAGTGGCAGCTTGACAGAGGTGGGATTTGAACCCTGGACCTTTTGGTCCATAGTCCAGTACCTTACCCGCTAGGCTACCACAGTATATCTTTATATGACAGGTCTCTCTTCATCAGAGCTGAAGTATTGATGAGTCTCTCTGGTTCTATAACCGACCTCAGGCAAAAATAGTTACATATTTGCATTCTGGGTTACTGGTGCCGTTAATGCCAGGGATGGTTGAAATTCTCCTGGCACACGTGTAAAGTTCAGGCGGGTTCACTGACACCTACTGGCAAAAAAGAGTTTTTAGTAGCAATACATGTTAATGAGTACTATATGACCAGTATTAACAATAAATACTAAATTAAACTAATTAAATACTGTTTAGGCTGTATTGCGTCTCATGGCTGAACTGTCTCTATGCATTCACCATGTAGTTGCACAATTTGATATGAAGCGTTACGTGTGAAAGAAGTAAAATGGGTTTTTAGCTGTAATTCCGTATTTGTCCTCACGGTGTCATCAATGCCCGTTTCTGTAATGGTAAATTTCCCAGCGTCCCTTCAAATATTTTTCAGTAAATCCCGGTTTCTGTTTGGGATGTTGCACTGGCTATATATGAAAGACAAAAACCACCACTGAACAGGGTTCCAGTCTATTACAGGGCACATATACACACATTTACTCACATTAGATTTTAGAGACATTGCTGGAATTTGGGAGGAAACCAGAGTACTTGAAGGACACCTACTCAGACACAGGGAGAACATGCAAAGTCCACACAGGTGTAGCTAGGCAGAACTTGAACCCCAGATATCTGAACCTGTGAGGTGACAGCATTAACCACTGCCTACTAGCAAGACCCAGAATGTGAACTTGATGCATGTCGAGAAAATATAACCAGGAATATTTTTCTTTATTCACATTTTTGCCAGGGGCTCCCAGGAAATGATGGACCAAGGGGTCTTAAAGGTGACAGAGTAAGTTTTGATACCTGTAGATACTTTCTTTTCAAAAGTGAATTGTAAATTTGCTCTAAGTTGGGTGAAGAGTACAGTTTTTCATTATTTATTATGTGTTTAGGGACAGGAAGGACTTGTGGGTAACAGGGGATTACAAGGCACTGACGGATCAATGGTAAGATGGTTTTAATAACAGTCTCATGGCTAAAACTCTGTAACAATGTTCAGAGTTCACTGGTCTAAATTTTATTTTTTAGATAGGAAAATATTCTTATCTACAAAAGGGGGCACTGCAGAAAACAATTGGGAACCAGTACCTTAATTAATTTGCCTTACTTAATTATTACCAGCCTTACTAGTTATTAACAGTTTCTGTCCTGCTTATGTAAAGCGACGTTGAGATTGTAAAAGGTGTAACATAAATAAAATGTAGTATTAATATTTATTATTTGTCTTTAGACCAGAAGCTGGGACTAGTCTAACAGTAAAATATGTAAATTTTTCTTACAAATAACTTGGACTTATTTATACAGTCTAACCTCATTATCTCACCAAACTCATCTCTCACCACCTGTCATGTAATGACGGATTTCCCTTTAAACTCAATTGTTTATTACCATCATCACCAATTTATTATCATCTGCGAGAGTTTTGTCATTGAGGAGACGAGTAAAACTTCAATCACAGACATCCCCTGACAAACTAATCCAATCCGAATAGGGCTCTGGTAGACATTACCTTATGCTAGTACAAATACCTTAAAGCCCATGCACACTATCCCACTAAAACCCTGTTAGGAGATCATGTAGGTTATAAAAATAAACATTCATACAGCAGAGGAGCAGTATTTTTTTTTTCATGTGTGTCACCATGTGTCTTCAGGGCATCGCTGGAGATCAGGGTTTGAAAGGCTTTCCAGGCAACACAGTAAGATCACTATGACTGAGCTCTCTGTATAAAGCATGGAAATATTAACACACCTGTATGGTATGTTTTATCTCACTAATGAGTGTCTTTAATGTAGGGTCTCAGGGGTCCAGATGGAGACAGGGGTGATCCTGGACCAAAAGGAGAAAGAGTAATAACACATTAACCAATTACTTCAAACATAAACGCTTAAACTATTTTTTCGGTGACTGTAGTAAGTTTTGTTCTTGTTCTTTGGATTAGGGTCCACCTGGAGCGCTGGGGATTAGGGGTCCTCAGGGTGAGAGAGGGTTACCTGGATATGTTGGATTACAAGGTGTCAGAGGTCAGCCAGGTTCTCCAGGTTTCCAGGTATGTCTTAAGTAAGCTTGGCTTGTCACAGCAATCATGTTTGCTGACAACTGTTACTCAGATGTGTAACTCATTAAAGAGCAAAAGATCATTATTATATAATTTGCTCCTTCTTATTACAGTGTTTATGCCAGGGTGTCCAAAGTCCGCAGATAGATGTTATTTGGCCCGTGGTAATGCTTTTCTTTTTGTATCCATGTGTAAAGCGTCCTTTGGTATCTTGAAAGGCGCTATACAAGTAGAAATTATTATTATTATTATTATTATTATTATTATTATTATTAGGGATAACGCTTTGACCACTAGAGACCACTGTTGATCCCTCATGGCGGCGTGAGAACCCTCAGCACGATCGTGCAGACGGCAATCTAATTTGGCGTTTACCTTATGAAAGTGGCAACACCAGTTGGTGGGCCTATTTAAGCACACCTTTGGGCTCACACAGGTGTCACCCCATTGCTTCACTTCCGCATCACGCTACATGCTTCGGCATCGATGCAGCATCAGCCCTCGCCTGGCTCTTTTTCTAGCACTTTGTGGGTTTTGTCAGGGAAAGAGATGGACTGACGATTCGAAGATCGCCAGTTGTCGGCAATCGGGAGATTGTCCGGTAAGATAGGGCATAGACGCTAGTGTAGGGCCAGTGTTTGTTTTATTTTCCATTTATTTTTGCCGGCATTTCCTCGTCTGTTTTTAGTATCGCTGCAAGACTCGCCCCTCCTTTCCCTCACTCATGGCATCGCCATCTCCCGATGCTGCCTTCTCCATGCTCCCCTCGCGATCGCGCTCAGAAAAGGATGCTGACCTTATTTATAGTCTCGTCCTTTTCATTCACGCCATGAGTCATCTTCGCGGATCCTTTGTGCATGCGCGGACCCGTACGCCGTTGGCACAGCAGAGACACGTCATAGGCATATATTGAAAAGGGCCACTTTACGCTTACAACGTACCTTTTCCTTATTATTTTTTTTACCCTTTAATTTTGGTGAACATTTACAGTGGGGGCAAAAAAGTATTTAGTTCAGCCACTCATTGTTGCAAGTTTTGATACTTAGAAAGATGAGAGAGGTCTATAAATTTTCATCAGAGGTACACTTCAACTATGAGAGACAAAATGAGAAAAAAAAATCCAGGAAATCACATGTAGGATTTTTTAAAGAATTTAATTGTAAAATCATGGTGGAAATAAGTATTGGTCACCCACAATCAAGCAAGATTTCTGGCTCTCACAGACCTGCAACTTCTTCTTTAAGAAGCTCTTCTGTCCTCCACTCGTTACCTGTATTAATGGCACCTGTTTTGACCTCGTTATCTGTATAAAAGACACCTGTCCACAGCCTCAAACAGTCAGACTCCAAACTCAACCATGGCCAAGACCAAAGAGCTGTCAAAGGACACCTGGAAGAAAATTGTAGACCTGCACCAGGCTGGGAAGAGTGAATCTACAATAGGCAAGCCAGTTGGTGTGAATAAATCAACTGTGGGAGCAATTGTAAGAAATACAAGACCATTGATAATCTCCCTCGATCTAAGACTCCACGCAAGATCTCATCCCATGGGGTCAAAATGGTCATGAGAACGGTGAACAAAAATCCCAGAACTATACGGACGGACCTGATGAATGACCTGCAGAGAGCTGGGACCAAAGTAACAAAGGCTACCATCAGTAACACACTACGCCGAGAAGGACTAAGATCCTGCAGTGCCAGGTGTGCCCCCCTTCTTAAGCCAGTACATGTCCAGGCCCGTCTGAAGTTTGCCAGAGAGCATATGGATGATCCAGAAGAGGATTGGGAGAATATCATGTGGTCAGATGAAACCAAAATAGAACTTTTTGGTAAAAACTCAACTGGAGGAAAAAGGATGCTGAGTCACCATACCTACTGTGAAGCATGGGGTTGGAAACCTCATGCTTTGGGGCTGTTTTTCTGCAGAGGGGACAGGACGACTGATCCGTGTTAAGGGAAGAATGAATGGCGCCATGTATCGTAAGATTTTAAGCCAAAACCTCTTTCCATCGGTGAGAGCATTGGAGATGGAACGTGGCTGGGGCTTCCAGCATGACAATGATCCCAAACACACCGCTCAGGCAATGAAGGAGTGGCTCCGTAAAAAGCATTTCAAGGTCCTGGAGTGGCCTAGCCAGTCTCCAGACCTCAACCCCATAGAAATTGTGTGGAGGTAGTGGAAAGACCATGTTGCCCCAAAACATCACTGCTCTAGAGGAGACCTGCATGGAGGAATGGGCCAAAATACCAGCTACAGTGTGTGCAAACTTGGTGAAGACTTTTGGTGAAAACGTTTGACCTCTGTCATTGCCAACAAAGGTCCTGTTACAAAGTATTGAGTTGAACCAAATTTATTGACCAAATACTTATTTTTCATCATAATTTACAATTAAATTCTTAAAAAATCCTACATCATGATTTCCTGGATTTTTTTTCTCATTTTGTCTCTCATAATTGAAGTGAACCTATGATGAAAATTACAGACCTCTCTCATTTTTCTAAGTAGGGGAACTTGCACAATCAGTGGCTGACTAAATACTTTTTTGCCTCACTGTATTTCTTTTATTTTTATTATATTTTGGTTCACCACTTCCATCTGGAGCTGTACTTGGGTCATAAACCAGTTGTTCTTTTGTTTTCACGGTTTGCCAGCATTTTAATATGGCGGACCATAACAGAATGGTGCAACCAGAAAGAGGACCCAGCGTTACCCTCTGGACCTCCAGTTTGGAGGTCCCCAGTTGCCGCGGCGGGCGGGTTTCTTTACCCAAGTCCCGGCTGGCTTTTGGAAGGCCCTCTATGGACCGTGGCCAAGTCATGGACCTGGTATGGCATTTCAAACCTCCTAAGCTGCCCAGTCCTTGCCATCGCAGATGCTGTTCTCCATCTGGGGTTCAGGTAGTACTTGATCTACCTACCACTTACTTGAACCCCCAGCCACTCACGCTTGCCCTGGAGCCCCCTAGCATTTTTGATATTTTTCAGGGCAACAGAAAGGTAGCTGAGTATGTGGCTGAGTTCTGTGCCACGGCCGAGGTGAGCAGCTTTAATGAGTGGAAACTGAGCTGCTCTTCCACCCACCCCCCTCTTCCCTTGCCGATCTTTTCGATCTGGCCATATTGGCCGAAGCCTGCCTCAAGGGGCTGGTCAGGGTGAGGATGGGTCTTACCAGCAGTGCATCAGTGCATCAGTAGCACCGTTCCCTACGCACCGATCGTTAGCTCCGATCACTGTGCCACGGTCTTTAGCACTGATTCCTGCACTGCGGTCATTACCGCTGTCCCCCACACCACGGTCTTTAGTACTGATCCCTGCGCCGCTGTCTATTGTACAGATCCCTCCACCGCGGATGTTAGCGCCGACCCCTGCCACGGTCTTTAGTACCGGTCCCCGCGCTGCGGTTGTTGCCGCCAACCCCAGCGCCACGGTCTTTTGTACCGATCCCTGCGCCGTGGTCGTTACTGCTGACCTCCATGCTACAGTCTTTAGTACTGGTCCCCGTGCCGCGGTCGTTGCCGTCGACCCCCACACCACAGTCTGTAGTACAGATCCCTGCGCCGTGGTCTATTGGACAGATCCCTGCGCCATGGTCGTTACCGCTGACCCCCGTGCCATGGCCTTTAGTACTGTTCCCCATGCCGCGGTCGTTGCTGCTGACCCCCACATCACGGTCTTTAGTACTGAACCCTGCGCCGCGGTCGTTACCGCCAACCCCTACTATGATCTTTAGTACCAGTCCCGCGCTACGGTCATTGCCGCCAACCCCATCGCCACGGTCTTTTGTACCGATCCCTGCATCGCAGTCGTTACCACGACCCCCATGTCACAGTCTTTAGTACCGATCCCTGCACCGCGGTCTATTGTACAGATCCCTGCGCCACGGTCGTTACCCCTGACCCCCATGTCACAGTCTTTAGTATCAGTCCCTGTGCCGCGGTCATTGCCACCGACCCCCACACCACGGTCTTTAGTACTGGTCCCCGTGCCACGGTCATTACCGCCGACCCCCGTGCCACGCGTTCAGAAAAGGACGGTGAGCTTATTTATAGTCCTATTCATTCTCGTGTCAGCCTCATGCTCCCTGTAATCTTGGGAAAGATTTTTGGAAAGACAGAGCCTTATGATATATACAGTATATTTTATAGTACATATAGTAAATAAAATCGTCTGCTCTCTCACTGTGAGAATTCATCACCAATTGGTCTTAAATTTAATCTCTGTATAAACCCAAAGGTTTATTGCTTACTGAAGGAAGTGGAGGGCAGGTAGAGGCAAAATGGCATCCAGAGACTCCATTTATGTTAGTTATGTTACATTGTTTTGTGATTTCCCAGGTTCATTTTCAGCTCATCATTAATTAATGCAGGTTAGTGGTTTGGATTAAAATACCTCATATAATTATTATAGCAGGAAATCGGGCACCAGAGATTGAATTGATGTTTGGTAGGTTTCAGCAGTACAGTAATCTGAAGAAATCTTGCTGCTTACATGACCTATTGAGTACAGTGGTGCTTGAAAGTTTTTGAACCCTTCAGAATTTTCAATATTTCTGCATAAATATAACCTAAAACATCATCAGATTTTCACACAAGTCCTAAAAGTAGATGAAGAGAACCCTGTTAAACAAATGATACTAAATATTATAATTGGTGATTTATTTATTGAGGAAAATGATCCAATATTACATATTAGTGAGTGGCAAAAGTATGTGAGCCTCTAGGATTAGCAGTTAATTTGAAGGTGAAATTAGTCAGGTGTTTTCAATCAATGGGATGACAATCAAGTGTGAGTGGGCACCCTGTTTTATTTAAAGAACATGGCTTTATTTAAAGAACAAAAGGACTTGTGAGAAAATCTGATGATGTTTTAGGTCATATTTTTGCAAACTTAAAGGGAGATAACGAAGCGTTGATTATAGACTTTTAAAATAGTTATGTGTTTTGTTTTCTGATTCACTTCCCTCCATCTTGCCCCACTGCTCCCATTCTGACAGGGTGAAGATGGTGAAATGGGTCTCCAGGGAGCAAATGGAAAGGAGGGACAAAAGGTCAGAGCCATTTATGACTTTCTGGTGGACCAATAAGGGTCAAACATCAGACAGAAGAGTTTAGTGCTTGGCGTGAATGCAGCATGTAGCCTCTGAGAGGATTTCTGTTATGGCGTTGGTGTAACATGATCTGTTTCATTGTAATCTTCATTCCATCTGCTCTTTACCTTACAGCACCAGGTCTGTCCAGTTCACTCTGTTTTCTCTTTTTTTATGAATGTAAGGGGAATATGGGGTCACTTGGACGCAGTGGGAAGACAGGATCCAGAGGACAAAGAGTAAGATTCATTTTTATATGGTAGAGATACAAATGAGTGAAATGTATGATTGTTTTCCCTTTTTGTAATGCTATTAGTTCTAAGTTCATATGGGCAACTGTTAATACAATGTGTTCCAACACAAAACTTGAGGCAAGCCAAGATCTTTAAACAAGAGGAAAAAAAACATGGACCACCAACATCAGAACTAGCCCAATGCAAAAAACCAAGATTTGAAATTGTTTTTTGAAATTTCACTCCCATTCCTTTTCAATGTGGTGTCAG
Organism: Ancistrus triradiatus; assembly: GCA_025084515.1. Classification (NCBI taxonomy): domain Eukaryota; kingdom Metazoa; phylum Chordata; class Actinopteri; order Siluriformes; family Loricariidae; genus Ancistrus; species Ancistrus triradiatus. The sequence continues at coordinate 1,017,216 of JAJAGP010000056.1, read as the reverse complement.
AACAAACAGAATAATGAGGGACTGTTGGATTATGAGTGGTGAGAATTTAACATACCAGGGTTTTAATAACCAATCAGGACTTTGAACAACGTTTTAGTCCAATCATAAAGGACTATGAGTTGATACTTGGATGGATCCAAATACCAAAAATTGCTTCCTGTACCTTTAATTCACATTTAACTATTTTCATATTTAATTTAAACAAACTTATCCTCTACAGGGGCGAGCAGGCCAGCTTGGGCCAGCTGGTGTCCCTGGACCGCCTGTAAGTTGTAAAAATTTATTTCTTAACAAAAAAAGAGTATGTATGTATGATTTTGCAGTGTTTATTGTATACGGCGTGTACGGTGTGTGTTTTTTTTCTGTGGGCAGGGTTTGAGAGGCCTGCCAGGGACTGAGGGAGCTGAAGGAAAGCCTGGTACACAGGTTCCCATTTTATAACTTATCAACCTAACACGATCAAGCTTGCTTACATTTACCCATTTAGATCTTCAGAATCACAAGTATTAGCAGGATGATGGTTTAAAGACACGTACTAAAAAGTCCCAGGGAACAGTGCGTAATATATTGATATACAGAAAGAAATCATTTAAGATGGCTGCTGGGGTGTACAAAATGGCTAGTGAAACCATATGTTTGGTTGTACAATACTGTACTGTGTAAAAGTCTTAGGCCACCATTAGATTTGTTGTTTTAGTAATCGTCTTGTATTTGTCATCCCATAATACTCTTTTCCACTGATCCTCAGTCCAGTCTTTGTGAACTTTAGGATATTTTAGCCTTTTCATCCTGTTCCCCTTCCGAAAAAGACTCTGTTTAATACCGCATAGACATTTCCTGTATTTTCGGGTGGTAATCTAATAAAGAGACTCCAGAAATAATTATATACGTTCATTATACCATGAAAAAGAAATATATTCATATTATGCAATTGCTAAAACAATGGTATATCTAATCTAACAGTGATCTAAGACCTTTGCACAGGACTGTATGCAATCTCAGATCTCTGACTGTGAAGTGACAATGGAAAAAAAGAAAGAGACTCTTCAACTTACAAACAAGGAAGTGCTCAAAACATTTTCTTCTCCCCTACACTTCCTTCTAAGTATTTCTGTTTAGTCTTTTCATACTTCAGCCTAGTTCTTTTCACGTTCTAAATTCCTTTCAAGCTTTCTTTTTTTTCTTCCTGTGACCTGTTAAACACACAAGTGAACAAACCATTACTGACTGATCATGTATGTCTCCCCCTGCTGGATGAGGGTGGCATTGGCACCTGATGGCATTACAATTTATTTGCGATTCTGCCTGAACAATCAGAATTTAGATTAATTTAGTGGCCTAAAACGTAACTTTTTAAACTTATGATACTAATAATTAGTAAGCAGTCACGATTTTGGTTCACTGGGACTTTAATAAGAGTAATATAAAATGTGGAGACAGGCATTTATTTGTTTCATGCTGTACTATTGAAACTACAGTGCCTTGCAAAAGTATTCGACCCCCTTGAACTTTTCAACCTTTTGCCACATTTCAGGCTTTAAACATAAAGATATCAAATTGTAATTTTTTTTGTGAGGAATCAACAACAAGTGGGACACAATCGTGAAGTGGGACGAAATTTAATACTTTGCGTTAATACTATGTACTGCCACCTTTTGCTGCGATTACAGCTGCAGGTCGCTTGGGGTATGTCTCTATCAGTTTTGCACATCGAGAGACTGAAATTTTTGCCCATTCTTCCTTGCAAAACAGCTGGAGCTCAGTGAGGTTGGATGGAGAGCGTTTGTGAACAGCAGTTTTCAGCTCTTTCCACAGATTCTCGATTGGATTCAGGTCTGGACTTTGACTTGGCCATTCTAACACCTGGATATGTTTATTTGTGAATCACTCCATTGTAGACTTTGCTTTATGTTTTGGATCATTGTCTTGTTGGGAAGATAAATCTCCAGTCTCAGGTCTTTTGCAGACTCCAACAGGTTTTCTTCCAGAATGGTCCTGTATTTGGCTCCATCCATCTTCCCATCAATTTTAACCATCTTCCCTGTCCCTGCTGAAGAAAAGCAGGCCCAAACCATGATGCTGCCACCACCATGTTTGACAGTGGGAATGGTGTGTTCAGGGTGATGAGCTGTGTTGCTTTTACGCCAAACATAACGTTTTGCATTGTGGCCAAAAAGTTCGATTTTGGTTTCATCTGACCAGAGCACCTTCTTCCACATGTTTGATGTGTCTCCCAGGTGGCTTGTGGCAAACTTTAAACGAGACTTTTTTTATGGATATCTTTGAGAAATGGCTTTCTTCTTGCCACTCTTCCAAAAAGGCCAGATTTGTGCAGTGTACAAATGACTCTGGAAAGAGTCTCCCACCTCAGCTGTAGATCTCTGCAGTTCATCCAGAGTGATCATGGGCCTCTTGGCTGCATCTCTGATCAGTCTTCTCCTTGTTTGAGCTGAAAGTTTAGAGGGACTGCCGGGTCTTGGTAGATTTGCAGTGGTCTGATACTCCTTCCATTTCAATATGATCGCTTGCACAGTGCTCCTTGAGATGTTTAAAGCTTGGGAAGTCTTTTTGTATCCAAATCCGGCTTTAAACTTCTCCACAACAGTATGTTGGACCTGCCTGGTGTGTTCCTTGGTCTTCATGATGCTCTCTGCGCTTTAAACAGAACTCTGAGACTATCACAGAGCATGTGCATTTATACGGAGACTTGATTACAGACAGGTGGATTCTATTTATCATCATCAGTCATTTAGGTCAACATTGGATCATTCAGAGATCCTCACTGAACTTCTGGAGTGAGTTTGCTGCACTTATAGTAAAGGGGCCGAATAATATTGCACGCCCCACTTTTTAGTTTTTTATTTCTAAAAAAGTTTAAAATATCCAATAAATTTCATTCCACTTCACGATTGTGTCCCACTTGTTGTTGATTCTTCACAAAATATTACAATTTCATATCTTTATGTTTGAATCCTAAAATGTGGCAAAAGGTTGAAAAGTTCAAGGGGGCCGAATACTTTTGCAAGGCACTGTAAATTCCAATTGGACAAATGTTTCTCAGGAATATTGATTAATGGTTCATGTGTATGTGTCTTGCAGGGGGTAACTGGCTCATTTGGAAGCCCAGGTGAAAAAGGACTAAGTGTGAGTGCTATTATTAGTGTATTAAAGTTATTAACACTATAATGGGTTCTGGTTCTTATCCCTAGAGAACAGAGAGTCCAAATATAAGTATTGTGTAGGGGTCACTGTTTCGTCAGCAGGGATGTATGAATGTGCGATACTGACAAAAAACAAATGATATCTTTATTTTCTGGGATTTTGTTGATAACGATCATTAATACTTTGGCAGTGTATATCTTGGGTCTAAAGTATTCAAAAGTTGTTTGAACCCATCTCTCTCAACAACCTGAATTGGCACCATGTCTTGCATTTGGCTTTTTTGCAAAGTGAGTGACGTATTCGATAATGTCAGATCACACATTGTTAAAACAACAATTAAGATCTTATTGTAGATGATACATATCGCAAACCCCTACTGGGATGATCTCCCGACTGGCCTAATTGTGCCTGCAGTGTGACTCTGGAAGCAGTCGAAAGGCACCTTCAGGACTCTGAGGCTGGCATATTAGACTGCTACACCACCCAAGCTCCATGAACAATGAGTTTCCAGAAGTAAAAAGTCTAGACAAAACATGCTGTAAAGACATGTCTGGACTCGAAGTGCAACATGACATTTTCACCTTCGAAATGCAGCTGTAACCTCACCTCACCAGAGACAGAATACGAACCAGTGGCTTAGCAGCACTGCTATGCAATGCCAATGCTGAACCACCCTAGTTCATACCAACGACAGATTTATGGCCTTCTGGCATCACTAAGTTCAGGTATATGTTTTTTTGTCACAACTTGGGTTGTCCTTCATGTGCATTTCCTGGATGAGGAGGCTCCCAAGTCCCAGGGGTGTGGACTAGGTCTGCATGATGCATGGCGCAGACCATGGGTTCCCACGCATTACATGACCTTTAAGTGTTCTGCAGTAAAAAGCCCCTAATATAACCTCCCGACCTCTAGTAAAATGCTGGCTAATTACTGCCAGCCTGAATGTCATGTTAGCTTTTAAATGGGCTTTCACTCTTTATGGTCAGTGCGATCAGACAGCAGGACACGGTCAGGAATTCGAAATGACAAACGAAGCCTTAAACATTGAAGGGGTGTGTAACAGGAGACATGATGACATCCAGGGTGGTGTGGGAAGTCAAGTAAAAGATGATGTTTTAAGACATAGGCAGTCTAGATATACAGTGCTGTTTATTTTTATTATTTTAAAGATGGGATGTGATACATTCTATGAAAAACTGGTATACTTGTGTTCAGGGACCAGGGTTCTATACCCAGACCCAGGTTCCTGTAGGGTGAAGTTTGGCATGTTCACTTGAAAGTTTTCTCTAGGTACTTATTTAATTCTCACAAAAACACCACACTAGGCAACTCTAAATCACCCGTAGGTGTAAACAACTAAGCCTTGGCACCCCGTCCAACTTGAGCTCAGTGGTTCTGGAACAATCTCTGGACCAGAACAACCTATACAAGCATTTCTATTAAATTAATGCATGTCTATGGTTGGATGATGCAATCTGTTAGGAAATGTAAGAATATTTACAATGTGAAATGTAATATGCATTTTTCTTCTTGTTGAATCTAGGGTTTAAGGGGATTGCTAGGAGAGTCCGGACAAAGAGGACCCCCTGGTTCACGGGTAAACAATCAGAGTTTAAGAAAAAGTCACATTCCCTATATTTATGATTGTGTAACAGACTGGGTATCTGATTCTGAACATCTGATTATGTACTCAAGGTCCTAACTGATCAAAAGCTCCTATAGTAATTAGAAAGATTATTATCCACTTGATATATTATCTATATAAAACTACTGTACTGTGCAATAGTTTTAGGCCACCATTAGATGTATTGTTGTAGCAATGGTATGATGAAACATATTGGCATATTTAAAACATATTGTCGATGACTGGACTCAAATTTCAAACTTGGATTGGTCACTCCATAATACTTTTTTCCACGGATCTTCATTCCACTCTTTGTGAGCTTTACAATATCTTAGGCTTTTCGCCCTGTTCCCCTTTCTAAATACTGATTTCTTGGCTGCTGCCCTTCCAAAAAGACCATTTCTGATCAAGCTTTAGTGTAATGCTAAATACTTGCCACTGTAGCCTATAGAATCTGTTTTTCTGATGAATTTCTGTATTTTCTGGTTGTATTCTAATAAAGAGACTGAGAAATAGTTATATATGGACATTATACTGTTGCTAAAACCATAGTTTGGACAGTGGGTTAGTGTATTATTACCCAATACCTTAAAGAATTCATATAGAGGGAGTTCTGAGAGCCGTGTTCAGCTATAGGAAGAAAATCTCCAGAATCTCTGCCAAATTGTAATGTTTATACTTTATAGAAAGCATCATTACCACAAATTTCTGTATTTCAGCAGTTGTGAGTCCTGTTTTTATGATTCGCTTAATGAGGATTTACGTTTGTTTTATCATTTTTCAAATCTAGGGCCTACCTGGGTGGCCTGGCCAAGATGGCAGGCCAGGGCTCCAAGGAGAAAGGGTGAGCTTCTGCAATTATCTGTATGTAATGTGTCATTTTAAATTACATACAGCCGCCAAGATCATGCCAGGCATGCGTGAGGATTATCGTTGTTTCTTTAAAAATACAGAAAAATTGAGACCAAAAATCCAGTTTTCTTCAAATCAGCATATCTAAATGAATGGCAGCAATTCCATTTCAGTATCTGATGAATTCCAACATAAACACACCTCACAATACTTAATGAGGTACTGATTAGGTGATCACCTGAACTAAATCTTATTTATTGAGAGAAAAGTACAAGACACACAAAAGCTATGATTAAAATATTGATTCCTAAGTAAAAACTTTAGCATTGTTTTGTTAAAAATGAATATAACGTATATTCTTTGTATTATTATTTGTAGTGTTAATTGAGGTCTGAAAAGACTGCATCTTTGTTATTATTTGCAGGGAATAAATGCTTGCGACATTGCTGCAAATAAAGATTTGCATTTGGAAATTGTCATTAATTTATAGAATTAAACAAAAATGTTGGGTTTCACTCAAACACATACAGTACCTACAAACTAAAACCAGAGAAACTGACCATTTTCAGTGTTTTTTTTATTTTTATTTTCAAGCGCTGTATGTTAAATGTTTCCTCTATTTATCAGGGTCTGGCTGGGAAGCCCGGAGTGGATGGTCCACAGGGGCCAGTGGGAATGTCTGTAAGTGACACCCTATCAGTGGTAGTGCCAGTGGCGTGACCTCTAACGTCCATCTGCCAACTACTCTCACACTCAATTATTTGTACTGACATATTACAGTATATGTGGCAGTGTGATTGGATTTGTCTGTAATCATCCGTCACTTCTGGTTTTCTCACAGGGTTATCCAGGGGCCCGAGGCTTGCAGGGGAGACCTGGACACATGGGAGAGCGGGTGATTGTTTTTATGCTGACTTAATTATGAAGCCATTTGCAAATGTTTGGGCACCCCAAACAAATTCAATTTATCCTTTTCTAAATGGGAGACCCATCTGAGTCCCAACTCTGCCTGTGTGAGGTTTCCATGTTCTCCCCATGTTTGTGTGGGTTTCTTTGGCTCCTTGATTCCAAAGGCATGCGTTAAGTCAAGTGGCGTCTCTGAAAGTGTCTCAGTGTGTGGGAGCAAATGAGTGAGTGTGTGTATGTGCTCAGCGATAGACTGCTACCCTGTATATTGTTGTTTCCCACCTTGTGCCCTGTGCTTCTGCTTAAGCCCTGGTGCCCATGCGACCCTGAAGTGGATGAAGTGGGTATGGAATGTAGTAAGGGTCCTTGAACAAGACCTTTAACCCACAATTGCTTGTACTCTAAGACTGTATCAATTTTAAGTTGTTCTGGTTAAGTGTCTGCTAAATGACCAAAAAATAAATAAATAAATAAATAAATAAAAAGTAATTGTCAGTGAGTGAGTAGGTCTGGGTGTAGATTTCTCCGGTGTACTGCCATCTACTGTTCCAAAGAGGTATACACCTTAATATAAGATCCACAGAAGTAGCTATTGAAAGATGTAAAATACATCATTCATAACAGCAATCAGCGCTAAAGCCATTACTTGAAAAACACTGAGGTAGGTAGTGGGTCAGTGTTTAGGTATTTTTGTCCAGTCCAGGGTCATCCATAGAAAGCAACTTGGATGGTACTGTAAGGACCTAAGGACCTTGCTCAAGGACCCAACAGTGGAGCTTGATGAAAGAATTGAAACCTCAAGCTTTTGAACAGTAGCCCAGAACCCTAACCACTGAGCCACCACTGCCCCCTAACTCCTCTGGGAGGTATGACTCTATCCATTCATCTGTAATATTTTACTTTTGTAAAAGAAAGCATCTCCTATAATCAGTCAGAACAACTACTCAAGTACTCACTACATCTGGTGAGTTTAAAAGAAACAAAGACAAAAGCTCTCCTCTGACCCTTTTTTCTTTGTACAGCAGGCTGCTCTGTTACAGCTTGCTGTACTTTCCCTATTAAACCCTCTTTCTTGTTCACTTCCTTGGCTGACCCCGTCTTAACTCTTCCTGATTGATTGGTTCCTGTTCCTGGCTCCTGTTGCTTGCTGTTTGCCTGGTTCTGTCCCTGTTTCATGTACTGTTGGCACTCCCATTTCTGCTGTTACATTTTGTATATTTCTGTTCCCCGTCTTGTGTGTTCCATGTTGACTGTTAGCGGTAGCTCTTTGTTTGTACCTGCTGTGGTGTTCCATGTTAGGTGTTAGTATTTGTATTGTGTTAGCATTCCCTGTTAGTCCATGTGTTTGTGTTAGCTTAACCTAATCCCGCTGTCTTATTAGTGTTGGCATTTAATATGCTTGTATTAGCATTTGGTTGTGGTAAATGAAGATATGCAGGGAGTTGGGGTGAGAGTAGAGGACGTGGAGGACAGGGTGAGGTGAAAACGTTTAACTCGCTGTAGTGACCCCTGATAAAGGGAGAAACCGAAAGAAGAAGAAGAAGAAGTATTAGCATAGCCTATTAGCCTAGCCACCTTCTCTCTCTCTCTCTCTCTCTCTCTCTCTCTCTCTCTCTCTCTCTCTCTCTCTCTCTCTCTGTGTGTTGAAACTCTGTGCCTCTTGTCTGCATGCTGCATTCACCATGTCTGTTTGTAATAAAGCACTTGCACGAACAGTACTGTGCAAAAGTCTTAGGCCACTATCAGATTTGTTGTTTTAGAAATGGTATAATGACCATATATAACATTTATTATAGAAAATACATTTCAAACTTGGATTCGTGACCTCATAATACTCCATAATGGGATTTCAAACCTAATGGTGGCCTAAGACTTTTGTACTGTAAGTCTGTCTCTGTCTTTCTTTCCAGTACCGAGCATGACATATCTATTAAGATGCCACTCTGTAGTCACTGTGTGGAATTTTCTCTGATAGCATTAATATAGTATATTGTTGTATTAATCAGCCTACAGACTGATAACCTCTACAAAACGCTGAACTCGGGGATTTGTTCTCAGAAAGGAGATTTGATAGATGTAATATATAGTCACACACTGCCTGAGTAATGTGTCTTTGTTTCAGGGTGAACCTGGAGAAAGAGGAGCAAAGGGCAAACCTGGAGAGAGGGGTCCACGTGTAAGCTCAACGGCTATTCTTAAAAAGATATAAGATTTCTTTCACAGCTGTAGTTTGTAGAAAACTTAAAATACTTTGTACATTTGATTTCTCAGGGTATGCCTGGTCCACCTGGTGAGATGGGACCACCTGGACCCCCGGTATAAAGTTTATTGTTCAATGAACTACTACACAATTATATAACTCTGCAAATTGTTGAACAGCAATGTTTTTGTTGTCATTTTTAGGGCCGCCAAGGAGAGATAGGACTGGTTGGCATAGAAGGACCACCTGTGAGTATCTCCTGTTATTATTAGTTATTTAAAAATAGAAATTGAAGATAGAAAATCAGTATGTATCGGTCAGTGTTGATATGAATTAAATCAATGCGTGGGAAATAAGTGCAGTATCTTGGCTATATAGCCAATACCGACTGATACACTACAATATCCCATATACGTAGCATTGCTAAGTACAGTATATAATATGGTGTTCAGATATGGTTCAGACAGACAATTTCCAATATGCAATTTCTCAGAATGTATCATGGCCATTAAGCAAGGAATACCTGTACTAAAATGAAGGTACTAAAAATGGCTGAAGAAAACACCGTGGGAATTAGAGCAACCATATTTTTATAAAAATCATTTTTGAAAGAAACTTATATTTCAAATGTGTTACGGTTTGCCATATTAAAAAAGGCAGGCGAACCAAGAAAATAAAAAATATAAAGGTTTCTAGGACCCAAATGGTTAGCTCCAGATGGAAATGGTTAACCAAAATATAATTAAAATAAAAGGAAATAATTGTTCACCAAAATAAGTAAAATAAAACAATAAAGAAAAACGCACGCCTGAAGCATACAGCACCCCTATTCAGAAGTGCGCTTATGGCCAATGCCAATAGCTTACGGGTCTGCATACACGCAAGGGTTCCGACCAGGAAGCCTGAGCGGAGCGTCCGAGAAGGCGTGCCACGGGTACTCCTCAGCACTTCTTCAGTGCTTACAGGGGAATGGCATGGACGCAGGGAAGAAAAGCACATGTCACGACGGGCCTTACTGGCAGGTAGGAGTCGTACGCAGGTTCTACAATAATCACCATTTTATTTATATTGCCCAGGCGAGCCACCGATAACACTAAGACAGGTTGGAACACAACTCAAGAAACAAATACAGGCATTAGCTTGCGACTCAACCAACCGACATGGGTTTAGGAAAACATATGTAAGCCTAAACGCGACTTGGTAAATATACCTGAGCTGAAACGCGACTAGGCAAACATATACGAGTGTAAGTGCAGCTTGGCAAACATAAACATACTTCAAACGCAACTTGGCAAACATTCACGTGCTGAAACGCGACTTGACAAACATACATGAACGTAAACGCGATTAGGCATACATAAACGGGCTCACCGTATAACAAAACCTATATTCTTTCTCAGCGAGGCTGACACGAGTAAAAAAAGCAGCAGAAAACCGCCAAACGCTGCAACAGTCAGAAGGTGCGTGGTCCATACACACACCAAAAGCAGTACCCCGCGCTGTGGGAGAGCTAGGGGCCTGCCTAAATAGTGTCCCACACCTGAAAACAATCCTATTCAGGGCCCTAGCTTCTCCTTCGGGTGCTCCACAGTCTGGTGGAGCACCGCAAATGTCGTTGTCAGGATCGCCCCCTGGCGGCAAGACTTTGCCAGCCTAAGTTCAGTCCATGACAGGACGAGACTAATGAGTAGCGCAACATCCTTTAATGAGAGCGATCGTGAGGGAAATGTTTTTTTTCCTCAAGGAGGAGCTAAATGGGAGGGTGGGACAACACGAGCCAGGTGTGAGGCTTGGTTTGGGCTTAGGACTAGCCACGAGGGTCTCGGCGCTGGCGGCTCAAGGGCGGAGCTCGGCGCCTGTGACTCAGGGTTGGAACTCGGCGCTGGCAGGTCAGGGGGGGAGCTTAACACTGGCGGCTCAGAAGCGGGGCCAGACCCAACAAAACCCAAGAGAAAGGTCAGTGCGAGTTGCCTGGCTGGTCAATGACCTTGGTACCATTGTCAACAAAGGTGACCATGGCACACGAGTGGGCACAAACGACCGTGGCGCAGGGGTTGGCGGTAGCAATTGCGACACGGGGGTCGATGGTAGTGATCGCAGCCCAGGGACCAGTACAAAAGACTGTGGCGCAGAGGTTAGCGGTAGCGACCGAGGCTCGGGGACCAGTACAAAAGACCGTAGTGCAGGGATTGGCGGTGTCAACCGGTGAGCAGGTATTGGTGCTAAAGATCGTGGCGCAGGGGTAGGTGCTAACGACCGGTGCACAGAGATTGGTATTAAAAACCGTGGCGCATGGGCTAGCGCTAATGACCAATGCACAAAAGGCTCATTAATTAATGGTATTTAATGGGCGCAGCGAACTGAGGTACAGAGCTGGGCGGTGCCAGCCACTCCGGTTCGAAGCTAAAGGGCATTGTGAGCTCAGGTACAAAGCTAATGGGCGTGGCGAGCTCAGGTACAGAGCTGGGCAGTACTAACGGCTTAGGTACAGGGCTAACTTTCTCGAGCAAGGAGCCAACAGGCTCAGATACGGAGCTAAAGGGTGTGGCGAGCTCAGGTACAGAGCTAGGTGGCGCTAACGGCTCAGGCACAGAGCTAACATGCTCAGGTACGGAGCTAGGGGTCACAGTGTGCTCAGGTATGGAGCTAGGCAGTGCTAACGGCTCAGGTATGGAGCTAAGGGGCGCGGTGGGCTCAGGTACAGCGCTAGCTGCTCAAGTACGGAGTTAATGGGCTCAGGTATGGAGCTAATGGGTGTGGCGAGCTCGGGTACGGAGCTGGGCATGCTTATGTACGAAGCTAACATGCTCAGGTACGGAGCTACAGAGTGTGGCGTGCTCAGGTACGGGAATCCGCTCGACGGGGCTGTACATATCAAGCATTTCGTCCTGCCGGGCCTGAGGGTAGATCTTAATCTCACCAGAGGGCAGAAGAATCTCCAACGGGGAGCTGTTGGTAGGCCAAATGCCCACTATGGCAGTGGGCCTCCATTTTGGGGAGGTTGGGCCATATAGGGGGGTTAAAAGTTGGTCCGTCAGGATTAGGCGGGACCAACAATCCCAGCTTATACTTGAGCTGCAACCAATGCCTCCGGCCTGGTTAAAAAGGCAGGCGAACTGAGAAAATAAAAAATATAAAGGTTTTTAGGACCCAAATGCAGTTTGGTGAACCAAAATATAATTAAAATAAAAGTAAATAATTGTTCACCAAAATAGGTAAAATTAAACAATAAAGAAAAACGCACGCCATAAGTGTACAGTTCCCCTATTCAGAAGTGCGCTTATGGCGTGTCTTCGCAACGCCAACGGTGTACATGTCCGTGTATGCGCAAGCATCGGAAGCTCAAGCGGAGCGTCTGCGAAGGCGTGCCATGGGGACTCCTCACCACTTACAGGAGAATGGCAGAGATGCGAGGAAGAAAAGGACAAGACTAATAAGTAGCGCAGCGTCCTTTTATGAGAGCGATCGCAAGGGGAATGTTTTTTTTCCCCCGATCGCGAAGGAGGAAGGGTGACGGCGCGAGAGGGAGGAGGAAGCGGTGAGCCTCGCAGCAGTGAGCGAGCCCTAAAAGACAACCAAGGAGGCAGTGGTTAGAGAGTCAGAAGTGCTTGCCCTACACTAACATCTACGCCCTAACATTACCAAACAGCCTCCTGACTGCCCATAGCTGGCGATCTACAAATCACCAGCTTACCTCTGTCCTTGAAAAAACAAGTAGTGCTCTCGAAAATAGCGATAGCCGGGTGAGAGCTGGTGTAGTGGTATAGTGCACATATGGCAATGATGCGACAACCTGTGTGGGCTAAAAGGCATACTTATATAACCCCAACAACAGGTGGCGACACTTTAAGCGCATTACGCCAAATAGGGGCTGGGGCATGCGCGATCACGCCAAGCAAACTTACGCCGCAATAATGAGTCAATGCTGCCCTCTAGTGGCCCAAGCATGGATCCTAATAAAATGTTTGTGTAATGTTCAGATTTACTGACTTCATCATTGGTGGCTCAACACTTATGCCAATTTTCAGGGTTTACCAGGCCTGCCAGGTATTGTGGGTGCATTAGGGAAGCCAGGCTCTCCTGGCAGTGTGGGACCTCAAGGGCCAATTGGCAAAGATGGGCGTACTGGATTGCCAGTGAGTGGGTATTCCTCATTTTACTCATTGTATATACTATAAATGTTAGATGAAATGGCTTACATTTACGTTGAATCTCAGTATGTAGCTATGTGTATGATTTTACTATTCTCCTGTCTGTCAGGGATCAACAGGGCCTAGTGGAAGTGCTGGACCTTCGGGGGAGAAAGGAGAGAAGGTAGAAATGTTTTTTAATGAGTGGGAGTATTTATAGATAGTGGATGATAAATATATTTTGTATTTACTGTGCAGTACATATATTGTCACTGATCATGAACTAATTTTGATTGTTCTGTGACTGAGTAGAAATGCTTTGAATTTTTTTTTAAGGGAGTTCCAGGAGCATCTGGTGACCCTGGCCTTATCGGACTGCCTGGACAACAGGTTAATAAAGTTATCTAAAACAGCTTGGTCAAGTTGTAGTAGTAGTAAAACTAGCAGTGGTACTAACAATAGTAGTAATAGATAGAAACATAAAGGGTACTGCTAGTACCAAAGCATTAGAAGTAGTCGTATTGGTAATGCTAGTGGTTTTAGTAGTTGTAATCGAACTAGAAATTGTAATAATGGTGGAAGTAATTGTAAATGTAGCTGTAGTGATATAGTGGTAACTGCAGTGACAGTAATAACCATAGTAACTAATAGTAAGTATTAAGAAGAATTAATGGTGGTAATGATACAGGAGTAACTGTTAAATAGACAATGATGATGAAAGCAATTTTAAATACACTAAACAAACAAACAAACATTGAAGTGGTGGTAGTAGTGACAGTAAATAGGATTGTAATAGCAGTGGTTGTAGTAGAACTGCAGTAATATCAGTTCTGGTAGGTATTAGCAGTACTAATGGTAGCGGTTGCAGTGATTGTTGTAGTGGTTGCAGTGATTAACTAAAGTAGTAATTGAAGTAGTTGTAGTACTTACTGTACTGTGCAAAAGTCTTAGGCCATTAAATTAGATATACCATTGTTTTAGCAACAGTATAATGACCATATGTAATTATTTACCAGTCTCTTTATTAGAATACAACCAGAAAATAGAGGACATTAGTATGCAGTATTTAAAAAAGCTCACAAATAATGGAATTAAGATCAATGGAAAAGAGGATTATGGAGTGACAACTCCAAGTTTGAAATTTTTTAGTCCAATCATTGACAATATGGTCTTTATACCATTGCTAAAACAACAAATCTAATGGTGACCTAAGACCTTTGCACAGTACTGTATAGTGGCAGTAATTGTAGCAATAGTGTTAACTGAAGTACTGGTGGTAGTAATAGCAGTATTGAACTTAATAATAGTCGTAGTCGAAATAGTGGCAGTAATAATACTGAGCTTGTGATAATAGTGGTAAATGTAGTAATATTAGTAATGGTGGTAGTATAAGTAGTAGTTGTGATAGTAGAGACAGTGTATGTAGAAAAGTAGTAATATTGTTGGCAGTTGAAATCGCATTTATGCATTTGTGTGTTAGGATGTAATGGCCTGTCTGTTTGTTTCTTTTCGCCAGGGTTTTCTAGGCCCCCATGGGTTAGAGGGGCCACATGGGAGAAAGGGTGAACATGTGAGTGAGAAAACATGTGCTCTTCACCGCTGCTTTATAACTAACACTTTCTAATAATGGTTGTTTATATCAATTAGCTTGCACTTCATTTATAACTAAAAAATTGTTGTTTTACATTTATTCAGTATTCTGCACTTTAACAACGTTTGATATGTTGCATGATGTATTACAATTTTAGTAACATAATATCACTGTATACTGTTTGCCTGCTACACTATTGGGTGGCCAGTGAAAATAAATATTCTGATGTATCTTTTTTTATTTGATCGGTCCTGATTCGTCACACGTAGCACTGTGTGTATTACTTCTTCAGTGGTGGAACATGATGGGAGTCTAGCGCAGAGCAATGAACACATCCAGGGATGGTCATTAGAATATTTAACCACATCAGATTAATCAGATAAGTGAATGAAAGAGCTCATAGATTCTAGAATCAATTGGATCACTTCATTAGTGACGTTTAAAGCCCTACATGGTTTAACTCCAACAGACAGTGTATGGACAAAAGTACTGGGACACCTATACATTACACCTACAGGTGCGATTCTAAATTTATAATGCATTAAAATGGATTTAGTCCCCCCTTTGCAGCTATAAAAGTCTTCACTGTTCTGGGATGGCTTTCTACAAGATTTTGGACTGTCTCTGTGAGAATTTCTGCCCAGTCATACAGAAGAGAGTTTGTGAGTACCGACACTGATGTTGGATGAGCTCGCAATCTCCATTCCTTCCAAAAGTGTGTGATGGGGTTGAGGTTAGGGCTTTGTGCAGGCTAGTAGCTGTGCAAGTTCCTCCACATAAAATTCACCCAAACATTCCTTTGTAGACCTTATGGGGCACTGGTGAAACAAAAAGAGCCTTCCCCAAATCGTTCCCACAAAGCTAGAAGTATGCAATTGTCCAAAATGTCTTGGTATGCTGAAGCATTAAGATTTCCATTCACTGCAACTATGGGGGATCATCATAAGTCTTGATTTTATCTATATCTACAAGGTGGGGATTGGTCTGTGTCCTGCAGACCAAGGGTGCCCCCACATTGCACACCTCATATGTTCAGCAATTTTTGTGTGATAGGGTTCACTAGGGCCTGCTGGGAAGCCTGGACCAATGGGGCTTTCTGGAGAGTCAGGTGCACAAGGCCCTCAGGGTTTGCAGGGAGAGCCAGGACCAAGAGGAAGCGAGGTCAGTTTTCTCACTTAATGCTCATCTTCTCATATAGTAGTTGGTTAATATGAAAGGGTCTATGTAAAGATGACTTTTACTACGTTTGAATATTATAGGGACCTCAAGGACTTGTGGGAGGTGCCGGAGATTCGGGCCAAAAAGGACAGAAGGTTTGAGAAATACTTTGCTTTAGTTTCTATTGCATTATGGAATGTTTGAATTCAAATGTAGCAGTTAAGCATTCTGCTTGCTGTTTGCAGGGTGACCCTGGAGTGCGTGGTGTCTCTGGAGATGGTGGGCCTCCTGGAACCATTGGGAAGCAAGGAGGGAGAGGAAAGAAAGGCGATAAGGGCTACATTGGCTTCTTTGTGAGCGCTCGCCTCTTCATGCTGTGCTAATTGTCATGTGCTGATTTTGTGTTAAAGATCTCATTTCTTTCTTGATCATTATTTCCAGGGCCAGAATGGACTAATGGGGCAGACTGGTCCAGCAGGACTTATTGGACTAGAGGTGGGGTACTGATTTTTACCACCACATTAAACCAGCAGAATGTTTTGCACAATTTGGATGTACTGTGGTCCAATAATTTATTACCCTTATAATTAAGGTTATTAACCTACCTAACCCATATATTATCTTGACAGATACATTAGCTGAAAAAGAGTTGTAATGGCAGACATAACAGCACAGGCTCTGGTGCAAAAAGTATTATTAAACATAAAAGTAGAGAAATGAGCAGGCTGTATCAGGATGATCAGCGTGTAGACAGATGAACCACTGTGCATAAAAAAAACACTCCACTTTCCACATTCCAAAGACCTGAATTATGTCAATTGGTCTCTCTAAAGTGTCCCAGTGTGAGTCCTCAGCCACTGTATTCATGGTCTCAAGCCTGGATAAAATGAGATGATTGGGGTAGGAAGGGCATCTGGCAAAACATGACCTAGGTTTAATAGGTCTGCTCTGGTGACCCCTAGCAAGAGGAGCCAACATAAGAAGAATATTTTGTCTATTTAACTGACATAATTAGTATGCAATTAATTTATGTGTATAATCACAGGGGTTGATAGGACTGCGAGGCCCACATGGGCCAAATGGACCTCAAGGATCAAAGGTATTTAATTCTCAGACACAATTTGTTTATGTCTAAACAATATTCTGTTAAATATACACCTATCCTAATTTAGTTTTTTGGTTTTGTATTACAGGGGGATCCTGGCATCGGTGGGGTGATGGGTGAGAGTGGTGAACCAGGTGCACAGGTAAATGAAAAACTCTATAATAAACATTTTAAAAATACGAGCCTGTGACAGAAGTAGACGTGGGGTCTATTGGAGTAAATCAAGGCATATGGTACACTTCAGAAAATGTTTTAAATTTTTACTTTTTCCTAGCCATTTAGCAATAGTAGACCGCTGTTACACCCAAGAACACACTCTATTCCTGTACACAAGTATTTTGTATGTGTTTATAGAAAATCTGTTTGATTGTATGTCTTTGTATGTCTGTTTGTTTAAAAAAAAGGGTGTTGCTGGGCCACGAGGACTGAAAGGGGACATAGGGAAGCCCGGACCAAGGGTCAGTACATGCATTACCCTTGAAGCTCAATTTACAATTTAAGGATGACGAGCTTTCTCAAGTGTCCAGCAGTGGCACATGTGCTGAACCAGAATCTGAGCTTACAACCTTCTATATATAATCTTTATATTGGTGAGCACACATTAAAATTGTTAACCTCTTTTACTGATTAAGGGGGGTCTTGGTCCTGGAGGTCCTCAAGGATTGACAGGTCCTAAAGGCTTTCCTGGAATAGAAGGAACTAAAGGTGACTCGGGCAATCCAGGACCTCCTGGACCCATGGTAAGACTCAAAGAAATGCTCATTACATGCTGTTATGTATTACCTGATGGCGTTATGTTAGCTTGTTGTTTAGGGGCCAGAGGGTTTTCCTGGAATCAAAGGCCCCCAAGGACTTCCAGGTTTAGAGGTACAGTAAACTTGCTGTATATTAATATATTTCGAGTGCACAAACTTATTACCTACTGATGACATTTTCTCCCTTATGTAGGGGCTCCAAGGAGAGACTGGTGCTCAAGGGCCCATTGGCAGTCCAGGATTATTGGTCAGTACTTTAGCCCCTGGTATGTACTAGTCACAAGGGGTGTCACTAGAGATTGGGGGTCCTTCTTAGAAACATGAGTGAGGTCTGTAATTTTCATCATAGGTACACTTCAACTATGAGAGACAAAATGAGACAAAAAAAATCCAGGAAATCACATTGTAGGATTTTTAAAGTATTTAATTGTAAATCATGGTGGAAAATAAGTATTTGGTCACCCACAAACAAGCAAGATTTTTGACTCTCACAGACCTGTAACTACTTCTTTACAAAGCTATTCTATCCTGCACTCGTTACCTGTATTAATGGCACCTGTTTGACCTCGTTATCTGTATAAAAGACACCTGTCCACAGCCTCAAACAGTCAGACTCCAAACTCAAGACCAAAGAGCTGTCAAATGTCACCAGGACGAAAATTGTAGACCTGCACCAGGCTGGCAAGCAAGATGGTGTGAATAAATCAACTGTGGGAGCAATTGTAAGAAAATGGAAGACATACAAGACCACTGATAATCTCCCTTGATCTTGGGCCCCACGCACGATCTCATCCTGTGGGGTCAAAATGATCATGAAAACGGTGAGCAAAAATTCTAGAACTACACTGATGAAGGACCTACAGAGAGCTGGGATCAAAGTAACAAAGGCTATCATCAGTAACACACTACGCCGAGAGGGACGCAGATCCTGCAGTGCCAGGCGTGCCCCCTGCTTAAGCCAGTACATGTCCAGGCCCGTCTGAAGTTTGCCAGAGAGCATATGGATGATCCAGAAGAGGATTGGGAGAAGATCATGTGGTCAGATGAAACCAAACTAGAAATTTTTGGTAAAAACTCAACTCGTCGAGTTTGAATGCTGAGTTGCATCCCAAGAACACCATACCTACTGTGAAGCATGGGGGTGGAAACATCATGCTTTGGGGCTGTTTTTCTGCAGAGGGGACAGGACGACTGATCCGTGTTAAGGGAAGAATTAACGAGGCCATGTATCGTGAAATTTTAAGCCAAAACCTCCTTCCATCAGTGAGAGCATTGAAGATGGAACATGGCTGAGGCTTCCAGCATGACAATGATCCCAAACACACTGCTTGGGCAACGAAGGAGTGGCTCCATAAAAAGCATTTCAAGGTCCTGGAGTGATCTAGCCAGTCTCCAGACCTCAATCCCATAGAAAATGTGTGGAGGGAGTTGAAAGTCAGTGTTGCCCCAAAACATCACCGCTCTAGAGGAGATCTGCATGGAGGATAATAGTTACAGTGGGGCAAAAAAGTATTTAGTCAGCCACTGATTGTGCAAGTTCTCCGACTTAGAAAGATGAGAGAGATCTGTAATTTTGGTCCAATGGACCCAAAAAATACCAGCTACAGTGTGTGCCAACCTGGTGAAGATTTACAAGGAAAACGTTTTGACCTCTGTCATTGCCCAACCAAGTTAGTTATGTTACAAAGTATTGAGTTGAACTTTTGTTATTGACCAAATACTTATTTTCCACAATGATTTATAATTAAATTCTTTAAAAATCCTACAATTTGATTTCCTGGATTTTTTTTTCTCATTTTGTCTCTCATAGCTGAAGTGTACCTATGATGAAAATTACAGATCTCTCTCATCTTTCTAAGTCGGAGAACTTGCACAATCAGTGGCTGACTAAATACTTTTTTGCCCCACTGTAACTATTATCCATCTACTAACAAGAGGTACAGATCAAGCACAGAATATAAGCAATGTTACTGCATTAGCAGGTCATAAATACACCACTCAAATACTGAGAATATAGACTGGAAAATAGACTGTATATAGATATTTTTTATTTATTTCCACACAAGAAAATATGAATAATCAAAGCCCATTACCAGCCTGAGGACAAAGGGGCTATTGCTAAAACCCCAACAAAAAGAAATAAACCGAAAGTGGCAATATCAGCGAAACTCAGTTTTTAAATCTATTTTTGCTAGCACACTAAAGCTTTTGTTAAATCCTATAAATACATTACATAATTTCATTATGAGAAAACTATTTCTACATCTATCTAACTTTGAATACATTGAATAAACATAACATTCAAACAATCATCTACTGTAATGAAATCTTTTTCATAATGTTTTCACTTGCCTATATTAAGGCGGTTTTCACTTTTGTATACTCAGCGACTTTATGGGGCAGCAGCGCCTCCCCCAGGTCATAGTGCGTCAAATTTCATTACATTGGATATATGTAGAGATATGGGACGTTTAAAACAGAGAAACTATTGACGATGTCAATAATAATGAATGGTTTTTTTGGTGCGTGCGTGCGTGTGTGTGTGTGTGTTTGGTGGGGGCTGCAGCGGAACTACAGAACATTTAGCCGCCCTAAATCAGGTCTAACGACATCCATGCAAATAGCCTGATGTAGACTTTTTCACAGCTGGACCCCCAGCTAGGTGTTGTTTTATTAAAAAAGGAAACTGCCTTGTGTTTGAGTGTGCTCCAGCTTGTATCTATTCATTTAAACATAAATTGGACTTGGACTCTTTATATCAGTTACGGCTCTCATTCTTCTGATCACCTGTTTTGGGTATCAGCATGGGTAAACAGGGCTCTGATGTTTTTAGACCTATGTATGTGAATACACAGACCAGAAAATCTAAATTACTTTCATTGACAGATGAAGAAAATGTGACATCTTTGGGTCCAGTGTTCGACAATATGGTCAAAATAGTCATTATGGTCATTATACCATTGCTAAAACAACAAATCTCCTAATGATGTCCTAAGACTTCTGCACAGCACTGTAACAGCACATAGGTATTAATGAAATTGATTCAGCAAGTCTTTGGTAATAAGTCTCTTGAACTGGTTGGATGATGTATAAATAGCTGTGATTGCTTTTTGTTTCAGAAATGAATGCCATCGATGTGAAGCTTACACACTGTTTAAATACCTACGATTTACACTTTATTGTTATTATATATGCATTTATTGGCTTATTTCTGTTCTACATATTCTCAGGGTCCAAAAGGCACACCTGGACCTGATGGAAAGGATGGACAGAAAGGTCAGAAGGTCAGGTCATGTTTTCTCATTGCTCATTGTGTATTAAGGGTCTTTCTCATTAACAGTTCCACACATCCAAACTTGGTGGATCTAAACCAAAGACTTATTCTTGTTTCAGGGGAAGGATGGCCGGGATGGACTGCCTGGACGTACTGGGAGTGTTGGGCGGAGGGTAAAAAGAGGACTATATTTGAAATAAATGTGCGGGAAATTAATTAATTGGGAAAGTAGAATGAGTGACGCTTTGTTTTCAGGGTAAACGAGGAAAAGCTGGACCAAGGGGGGTAAGAGGGATCAGAGGAGAGAAGGTTAACAAAATTCTCTATTATCATGTTGTCAGCCATGAACAAAGATGTTCCACCTTGGTTTTTAATGATGGATTGGTGTTTTTTCAGGGTCAGCCAGGTTCTGTGGGATGGACTGGCCCAATAGGGTGGCTAGGTGCATATGTGAGTCATTATAACCACCTCGTCACTTTGTTATTAATAGGGAGTATTTTAAACATCATGGATTTGAAAAAAACAGATTAGAGCCAATCACGTAAATATCTTCTGTGTCTTTTCTGCAGGGCTTACGTGGTATAAACGGAGAAAAGGGAGAGAAGGGCAAAAATGGGCCAGAGGTAGGATATTATCATATTGAGAGTCACCCTGCATCTCTACATTTACTCAGACTTCTTGCTGCTCCTCTGTTTACCTGCAGGGCGAGAAAGGAGAAATGGGGCTACAAGGCCCACCTGGGTCTGATGGACAGAAGGTACGCTCATTCATTTATTTACAACTCATCACACAGGGGTTCCCCTGATCTGTTTGCACACCATAGACCCTTCTCAGAGACTGTGGTGCCAAACAGACTAGTGATGCCCCCTGTGGATGTATGACTGTATAGCATCAGTGGGTCAGTTTGATTAAAACGCCTGAAATTCAAAATCTTGAAGTGGGGTGTGTGATATTAACAAAACAAAAAAATGATATCTGCATATTTTCTGGGATTGTCGATAATTATAAATAGAAGATGCTTTAAAAGTGTATATCTTGGGTCTAAAGTATTCAAAAGTTGTTTGAACCCATCTCACCGCCTGAATTATCACCATGCCCGTCGCATTGTAATTGGTGACAATATTTTTGTTCGACAAGAAAGTTTTATTTTGTTTAAAAACGTATGCAAGAAAATGTGCATTGTTTGCACTTCAGAAATAAAAAACGTATGTTTTATCTAATGTAAAATCGATAATTATTAGATAATCAAATCGTGAACTATGTCGTTAGTCAAATCGTGAGCAGAGTGTATCATTACACTCCTACTAAAAGTGATTTTTTTAAAGGTTATGTATTTAGTGTCAAATATCAGAGAGCAAAGTGGAATTATTACCGGTATGTTTAAAGCAAAAAAATAGCACAAACAACACGATTAAACATTTTGACAGCACCCATTTTTGTTATTTTGTACTTGTATTTTGGCAAGAATGGAGCCGGATTATTCAAAACTTGTATAGTTAAAGTTCTCACATACTTCCCCTTCAACCTGAAACAAGTCAAGTCAGCTTCATGTCTTTAGCGCTTGTAACAAAGGTGCATTGTCTCAAAGCAGCTTTACAATTTTAGATTATCTTCTCATTTATATGGCCAATCACATATTGAGCAAGCCTAGGGCGACAGTGGAAAGGAAAAACTCCCTAAACATTAAAAACAGAAACCTTGGGAGGACTAAGACCCAAAATGGACCCATCCTCCTTGGGCGGCTTACAGTGATGCTTGAAAGTTAGTGAACCCTTTAGAATTTTCTGTATTTCTGCATTAATATGACCTAAAACATCATCAGATTTTCACACAAGTCCTAAAAGTAGATAAAGAGAACCCAGTTAAACAAATGAGACACAAATATTATACTTGGTCATTTATTGATTGAGGAAAATGATCCAATATTACATATTAGTGAGTGGCAAAAGTATGTGAACCTTTGCTTTCAGTATCTGGTGTGACCCCCCTGTGCAGCAATAACTGCAGCTAAACATTTCCTGTAGCTGTTGATCAGTCCTGCACACCGGCTTGGAGGAATTTTAGCCCATTCCTCCGTACAGAACAGCTTCAGCTCTGGGATGTTGGTGGGTTTTTCCTCACATTAGCTGCTCACTTCGTCCTTCCATCAGCATTTCCATTGATTAAGGTCAGGGACTTTTGACTTGGTCATTCCAAAACATGAACTTTATCTCTGGTAACCATTCTTTGGTAGAAACGACTTTGTGCTTATTGTCGTTTTTGTCTTGCTGCATACCCCCACCTTCTCTTGAGATTCACAGTTCATGACCAGATGTCCCCTGACATTTTCCTCCTTAGAATTCTCTGATATATCAGAATTCATTGTTCCATCAATGTGGCAAGCCGTCCTGGCCAGATGCCAGCAAAAACAGGCCAAACATGATACTAATAACCACCACCCATGTTTCACAGATGGGATAGGTTCTTATGCCTGGAATGCAGTGTTTTCCTTTCTCAAACTAACGCTTTTCTTTGAAACCTAAAAGTTTCTATTTTGGTCTCATCCGTCCACAAACATTTCTTCCAATAGGCCTTCTGGCTCTCATCGTGACTTTAGCAAACTGCAAACGAGCAGCAATGTTCTTATTTGGAGGCAGTGGGCTTCTTTCTCCTTGTCACCCGCCTGCAACACCATTGTTTTGTTCAGTGTTTCTTCTGATGGTGGTGGGACTCATGAACATTAACATTAGCCAATGTGATAGAAGTCTTTCAGTTGGCATATAAGTTACCCCTGGGGTCCTTTGTGACCTCACCAACTATTACATGCCTTGCTCTTGGAGTGATCTTTGTTGGTCGACCACTCCTGGGGAGGGTAACAATGGTCTTGAATTTCCTCCATTTGTACACAATCTGTCTGACTGTGGATTGGTGGAGTCCAAACTCTTTAGAGATGGTTTTGTAACCTTTTCCAGCCTGATGAACATCAACAACTCTTTCTCTGAGCTCCTCAGAAGTCTCCTTTGTTCGTGACATGATACACTTCCACAAACGTGTTGTGAAGAGCAGACTTTGATAGATCCCTGTTCTTTAAATAAAACAGGGTGCCCACTCTCACCTGATTGTCATCCCATTGACTGAAAACATCTGACTCTAATTTCACCTTCAAAATAACTGCTAATCTTAGAGGTTCACATACTTTTGCCACTCACTAATTTGTAATATTGGATCATTTTCCTCAATAAATGTATGACCAAGTATAATATTTTTGTCTCGTTTGTTTAACTGGGTTCTCTTGTTGTTTTAGGTCATATTTATGCAGAAACAGCAAATTCTAAAGGGTTCACAAACTTCCAAGCACCACTGTAGATGTTATATGTAAAAATTAACCAAGTTATCTAATTAAAATGAAATATTATGAAGAGTGTAATAAAATGGCGTATAAACCAATAGTGAAGAGAAATAACACACAATAATAATGCATAAAAATATCTGACCTTAGCAGACTTCAGATTAATGTCATATACACATTGAGAACAGTCTATTGGAAAACTTCTTGCTATATTGTGTATTTCCATGAATTTCAGGGGCAACATGGCCTTGCTGGAGATATGGGCCAAGATGGGCCAAAAGGAGAGCAGGTGATAACGTTATTAATATGCTTATAATTTATCCAAACAATCTCAGTCGATATTTAAATCTTGCATAAGCGGTTATAGATTGCTCATATGTATTTTTTGCAGGGGGATATTGGCCCCACAGGGCACAGAGGCAACCCAGGTTTACCAGGAATGCCTGTAAGTCACTTCTCTGTCATTCTTCAATGTTATTGTTAATGGAAGGTGGCATTTGCTGGCACATGAAAACCCATTAGTCTGAGTCATATTAAGGGCTGCACAGGGCTCTCATGGGGCCTTTAATGTTGTACTAATGAAGTCTTTAGAGCACTTACAAGAGTAAAGCAGACTGCTTGAAGTGCAGATCATGCACTTGGTAAATTCTCTACATTCATTAATTATGTTAATTTCTGTCTTTCACAGGGGCTGTTTGGTGAAAAGGTAACATTAATTCGAGCAATTTTCATCTACACCCTGTGGTCCTTGCCTTCAAAACAAAGTAGTTCATTAAGTTTTATTGTAATTGTTTCTAGGGATTAAAGGGATATCCAGGACTTCCTGGACCTGTAGGACCAAAAGGCCCAGCTGTGAGTTTAACAGCTTGTGGTTCAGATCGCTACTACTACAGAATCTCACTGAACTCTCTCCATGCTTTTTGATTTCTTGCAGGGGCCACCAGGTCCTCCCGGACCTCCAGGATTATCTCTAAATCTCACAATGGGTCGACTAAAGGCGAGTAACTCCTCCTATTTTCTGCAGGTTCACATAGTTTGGCATAAGCCATTAGCTTAACATGGCATCACAGAATTATGCACACTCGCTAACACAAAGAAATTCAAAGCAGCCAGTCACGTGTGTTTGTGAAGTGAGAGTGTACCCATCTGGAGAACATGCCAAACTCCGCTCAGCTAGTAGCTGTAGCTTTGTATCAAACCAACAACCGTGGAGCTGCACCACAATGCTGCCCTAGACATTTACATTTCACTGTATTCGTGTAATATTTGCATGGCTCTAGTTTCTGGCAGAAAATGACAGATGGCAAGAAGATGGAGGCAGGCTGGGCAGTGTACGTCATACACTCATTTCCAAAGATCAGACACAACATAAGTACACACGTTCAGTCTGGTCATATAACTAAAATACATACAAAATAAAGTATGCGGACATTAATAGTGCATACCTGTATAGATAGAAGTAATCTGAATTTTAAATCAAAATAGCTATAATTAACATAAATATCACAATCAAAGCTCTGATAATGGTGCTTGGGTGGTTGAGCCCACCACTGCAAGGACTCGGGTTTAAGTGCTGAAATTTCAAAGAAACCATAAGACCTTTTTATTTGTTCCTTCTCTCCCACTTAGGAGCTTATGTACCAGTCAGACACACCTAACTACTCTCTTATCAGAGCTCTACTGGACTCCCTGCAACGAGACCTGCGACTCTTCATAGATCCACCTGATGGCACTAAAGAGCATCCGGCGACAACCTGCTTAGAGCTCATGTTGTGTCACCCGAATTATACAGATGGTACGCGCCTTGTTTGTTAATCAAGACTTCACACATTTTGTGTACATTTTTACAGCAATTAAACTAGCAGCTCAGTTTGTGATTTTGCCATCCTATGACTGGTTGAGTTTACAGATTATTAGTTGATGACATGGTAACAGAAACGGAAAAGTCATGAACAGATTTTTACATTTACAGCATTTAGCAGACACCCTTATCCAGAGCGACCTACAATTGATACACTCTTACAATCCAAGCAGTTGTGGGTTAAGGGTCTTGCTCAAGGACCCAACAGTGGCAGCTTGGCAGAGGTGGGATTTGAACCTTCTGGTCCATAGTCCAGTACCTTACCCGCTAGGCTACCACAGTCCCAAAATGGACCTACTGCAGTGAGGATTTACATTTACAGCATTTAGCAGACGCCCTTATCCAGAGGGACTTACAATTGATACCAATTTTTCACAATCCAAAGCAGTTGTGGGTTAAGGGCCTTGCTCAAGGGACCCAACAGTGGCAGCTTGGCAGAGGTGGGATTTGAACCCTGGACCTTCTGGTCCATAGTCCAGTACCTTACCCGCTAGGCTACCACAGTCCCAAAATGGACTACTGCAGTGAGGATTTACATTTACAGCATTTAGCAGACGCCCTTATCCAGAGCGACTTACAGTTGGTACAGTCTTACAGTCCAAGCAGTTGTGGGTTAAGGGTCTTGCTCAAGGACCCAACAGTGGTAGCCTAGCCGAGGTGGGATTTGAACCCTGGACCTTCTGGTTCATAGTCCAGTCCCTTAAGCTTTAGACCACCACCGTCATATATTATTGTCATATATTTTGAGAGAATCCACTAGCTTTACATAAACTGCTAAGAATATAACTTATAGATCACATGAGTGATGCAGATATTTTGTACAGTCATCCTGCAAATCTTTAATTGCTAACTGTCTAGTTTTGGTGAGCATGTCTACTGTAGCCTTAGATGTCAGTTTTTGGCTGGTAGGAGTAGAACCCAGTCTTCTGTTGAGCCCATCCTCCTCAAGGTTCAATGTGCTGTACTGTAGATTTGAGTTGCTTTTTTTATTCCAGCTGAGTAGCAAGTAACAGTGGCAGTGGGTGATCACCCCCAGCCTCCTGTTCTTCGAAGTCTAGAAAGCCCCCCAAGACTAGAACCCAGGTCTCGGCGGTGGTGGGCTAATGACTTGCCCAACAATTTGAGTCCTTTAAACAATTTTAGTCATTTCTGGAAGATTTTTATTTAATAATACCTTTATGAAAATATTTGAAAGTACTTAAGGATAAGTGTGTTATTAATACAAATAATTTGGGGTTTTAATACATGGCCATGTATGTCATATTTATTTCAGGAATGTACTATATCGATCCAAACCAAGGCAATCCTGCTGATGCTCTTCTAGTCTACTGCAACTTTCATTTAGGTCAGACCTGCCTATCTCCACTCCAGCCACAGGTAATGACATAAGCAGTTCCTCAGGTCCTATTTCTACTTCTGAGTGGGTGCTGTGAGCTTTTTTTACTTGCTGTATTGAGGAAATAAATCAAAATCTCTGCTCTGCAGGTCCCAGCGAAAGCCTGGCTGAAAGGCTCAGAGGCTGAATCTTTCACCTGGCTAAGTACAATGGAGCGAGGCTTTCAGGTATGCTGTGCATGGAGTTGGCCTCAGAGGGTCATTTATCAGCTCTTACTCTTCTTTCATTCCCTCTTCTGTTGTGAAGTTTGAGTATATAGAAGCCAGCGTGGTCCAGATGAGGTTCCTGAGGCTGAACAGCAGGCAGGCCACACAGAAAATCAAGTTCTCCTGCCAGCATGGGAGCAGGCAGAGTTCCACTGAGCGAGAAATCAAATTCCTCGCAGATTCTCTACGACAGAGCTTCCTGGGGAAGTTACAAGATTGTGTGGTATGTTATGTTTTTTTTCTAATAAAATATTATTTATTTCAAGCAGGGTTTGTAATTTACATCCACCCACCTACCAAATGTGCATAACGTCCATATGGGAGTGATTAGTAAGCCATTCATTTGGTGGGTTCATTTTAAATGCTGCTAATAAGAATCTAGATTTCCAGGAGGAATCAGTGCATGTGTAATGTATAAAATTATAACTGGCCTACAAGGACCAGATACAGAGATACGACAAAAAAGAAAGAGTCTAGAGACAAGGAAGGAAGCAAGGAGAGACAGATAATTATGGAAATAATGTGTGGATGGAGTATAAACAATAAACTGGAAAAATGGTAAAGTCAGTCATAATAAAAAACAAGCATGAAGGCAGAGAAAAGATTTTTAAAGAAAGACATGAAAGGAAAACATGGAGGATTAGGTGAAGGTACAGAAAGACACAGGAAGGAAAGAAATATAAAGAAGAAACAAGTTAATGATGGGGAGGAACAATAAATGGGTTAAAGAGAGAAACTTAAAAAAGAAAGGAAAAAGAGAATGTATAACAAAAAAGAAAGGAAGAATCAAAGAAAAATAAGCAAGGAATCAGGGAAATAAAAAAGATGTAAGAAAGAGAGGAAAGCAGGAAAAAAATATGGATGTAAAAAAGAAAGGAAAAAAATCCAATAAATGAAATAAGAAGGAAGGAAGGAAGGAGGGAAGGGAAGGAAAGGAAAGCGAAGGATAGGAAAGGGAAGGAAGGGAAGGGAAGGAAGGATAGGAAGGAAAGGAATGAAAGGAAGAGAAGGAAAGGATAGGAAGGAAAGGGAAGGATGGGAAGGATAGGAAGGAAAGGAGGGAAGGGAAGGATAGGAAGGAAGGGAAGAGAAGGATAGGAAGGGAAGGAAAGGGAAGGGAAGGAAAGGGAAGGATGGGAAGGAAAGGGAAGGAAAGGGAAGGAAGGAAAGAAAGGAAAAGGAAGGATAGGAAGGAAAGGAAGGAAAGGAAAGGGAAGAATGGAAAGGAAGGAAAGGAAGGAAAGGGAAGGATGTGAAGGAAAGGAAGGAAAGGAAAGGGAAGGATAGGAAGGAAGGAAGGAAGAAGAAAGGAAAGAAAGAAAGAAAGAAGGAAAGAAAGAAGATGGATGGAAACAATCCAAAGAGCTGGAGGTGTAAGAGAACGAAAAAACATGAAGCTGATAATGGGAAAGAAAGAAAATTAAAACTATTAAGAGTAAATGAATGTGATTAAAGTCTTATCATGATACAATCCAGGTACCAAAAAAACTTGAAAAGGCAAAATGGGGTCTGTCCTGTTTGCGTACATGTACTCATGACTGTGGTAGGTACTGGACTATGAATCAGAAGGTCCAGGGTTCAAATCCCACCTCTGCCAAGCTGCCACTGTTGGGTCCTTGAGCAAGGCCCTTAACCCACAACTGCTTGGATTGTAAGACTGTATCAATTGTAAGTCGCTCTGGATAAGGGTGTCTGCTAAATGCTGGAAATGTAAATGTATAAAATAGAAGCAGGTGCCAAAAGTCTGATACCACTAGAGAAAATACTTACATTTTTCTCAAATTTAATTGAATGTGTTTTCATTACAAATCTTTTAATCAGCATAATAATTTGAGAGAAAAGTTGAATCTTTGACAAAATACACACATTTCAGAATTGATTACTCAAACTGGCATGAACTCCAAGTTTGTGTTAAAATCTGATGATCCATGTTATCCATCATGATTTCTCAATGTTAAAAAGAGCATATTGTGAAGTTACTGAATCCTTCCCTTTCTGTTTTCAAGTGCCCCCATAAATGCTTCATGACGGTCATATTCACTCTATAAATGTTGTTCATTAAATTCGAGAAAAAGGCATAACAGAAGCATTTTAACCAGAGGTCTCAGACTTTAGGCCCCCACTGCATGTGTGTAAGTTATGTATACATGTGAATTTGATAGAGAAATGGCTGATTTGGAAAAATTGTGCTGGTAATGTTATAGCCGTGGCTCTTTGGTTATAGTTTAACTGTCTCTGTTGTTGCAGGCGGTGGATGAGCTGGATACGGGACCTCAAGAGTCTATTTTCCAATTTGAGACTGAAGACTTGAATCTTTTACCAGTTAGAGACTTGGCATTGTTTGGTCACAGTGATTTCGCAGAAGACTTTGGATTTACTATAGGACCTGTGTGTTTCAGCTAGAAGACCTCCAAGGACACCTACACACACAGACATTCCCTATAGACTGCTGACTGCAAAGCTGGTGTTAATTGGGCCCTCGTTAAGTGCGACCGGATGCACAGATAGAAGAAGAGGCAATTCTATAAAATGTAGTCATAAATTGTTTTTTCTATGCAACAAGGAAAAGAACAAGCTTCTTGCCTTTTCTTAATTCTAGATTTAACAAGGTCGATTGAGTGATCCTTCGCTGCACACAGTCTTGAACTGTTGTGTTTTTGTTGTAGGCCTGTACTGTTTACAATGCTGTTTGTTTTAAATGTTCTTATTTATTGATGTCCATGTTATGGTATCCAGGTGTATCCAGGTCACTTGTTGATACTGTACAATATTGAGTTTGCTCAAAGACGCGCTCTCAATTCAGGTTGGCACAACTTATGACCAAATGCACTGTGATTTCAGCTGAAGCTTGAGATTTTACTAAGCCAAAGATTTGACGCTAATTCTGTTGCATCATGTTTTCTCTCGCTAATTATAATAATTGAAGCAGCTATCATGTCAGATCATGCAAAACATTCCTGATGTGGCTGACGGCTGCAAACACACATGCTGCTGTCTGAGGTGCTTTTTGAAATTTAGATCTGTATAAAGATGTTTACAGTTCATGTTTGAGAAAATGTTAATTTATATGCTGGTCATTGAATTATTGACATTATGGTAAGACATATACATATTCTATCCTATGTAATAAACAATGTCTGATCTTCCAATGACTCGATTTATTTAAATCTAGATTTTGGTATATTGGCTTCGTAAACAGATATAACTGTGTGTTTGTACCCCAAAATCATCATACAGCATTGAAACAGTCACTTTTTTTCTTACAGCCTGAAATTAAAACACATTTTTTAACAGGTGCTTTCATCTTTTGTTCAAAAAGTTCAGTCTGTTGCTCCATGGGATCAGAAGTGTCTCATTGAGGCATGTTTATTAGAGCCTTCTTTCTTGCCACCCTGTGACACAGACCAACGTTATGTAAAGTTTGTCAGATTGTTGTAACATGCACAGAGCAACCAATCCAGCCATGTCCTTTCAAGTTACCACTGGTTTCTTGGTAGCTTCCAAGATCAGTATTCTCTTGGCTCATTTATAAAGCTTGGAGGGATGACCCGATTTTGTCTAGGTGTTTGCGGTGCCATACACTTTCCACGTCTTAATAATGCTCTGATATTGGAGCGAAAGAATACGTTTATTTGGGGAAAACTATACAACTAAAAGGAGGCTCTAGTACCCTGTTTGCTGTGTATGCTTGCCCTCACTGAACCACTTCTCCTAACACCTCTTAACAGTGAAGTAGAATCAGCTTAGATGGCAGGCAACTCGTCAAAATGACCTTCCTACTTCTTTCAGTCCAGTGATGAGCCTCCTCTCAATGTCTGTAAACTGGCAGAATGCCTTCGAGTGTGGTAGAGGAATGTTTAGCCATCAATGATCTCTCACCAATAGGTACACTATCCAAAAGTAGCCTCTGAGATCCTCTTTATAGTGCAGCGGGAAATCCGACATTTCTATTTGGGTGATTCTTTTTTTTTTTGTTAGTGAGTATATTTTATATCCTTCTCCTGACGTCTGCTTTTCCAAAACTTCACAAAGTATACTGGCAACGTTTAGTGAACATTTTGAAATGGTCCCAGAAAGCTGAATCAGTTCATCTGGATATAAGGTTTTCATGGGAGAAACGTTTCATCACTCATCTGAGTGACTTCTTCAGTCTCAGCTAGTTGGAACAACTTCCCCGAGCTTATACACAGCACATTTTCATAATGACTGATACCAGCACCATTACATAACAGTGGCACCAGTGATCTGTTTTAATAAGCAAATTGCCACTCCCATTAGACGATGGACCTGTGTGCTATTCACACACCAAACTACAGTGTCAATGATTCCAACAAACTTGGATTTGTCACTCATAATACACTTCTCCATTGTTCTTCATTCCAAACTTTATGAGCTTTAGCATATCTTAACCTTTTCACCCTGTTCTCCTTTAGAAAAAAATGATTTCTTGGCTGCTTCCTTCCCAAAAGACCATTTTTGATCAAGACTGTAGAACGGTCAACTTGGTATCCCAACGAAGCTGCCAAATGCTGCTATTTCTCAAGTGTAAGAGGAGGTCACACTATATACTTGGCCAATTTAGAGTGACCAGATAACCTAATGCATGTCTTTGAGATGTGGGTGGAAACTGGAGCACCCAAAATAAACCCATGTGGACACAGGCAGGACATCCAAACCCCATCCGGGTCAGTTATTGAACTGGGGATCTCTGAGGCAATCGCATTAACTGCATGTGTCGCCCTAGGCTTGCTCAATTTGGGATTGGACATAGATATTGGGAGATAATCTAAAATTCTAAAGCTGCTTTGAGACAATGCTCCAATGTAAAAGGAGCTATATAAATAAATCGTACTTGACTTGACATGTGCCGACGTGCTGCCCTCTTGCAAGAAAGCATAAAAACAGAATATGGTTGATGTAACATAAATTCAATATGAATTTGATGAAGACTTAATAAATAAGTTTGTTTATCAGAGCAAAGGTCTTGAATGGTGATAATTTGTTAATCTCTTTATATGAAACATGTAGAATACAGAATATAGTGTAAACTGCATCAAATAAAATGTTGAATTACATCAAACATCGACATTTTCCTCTTAATGCACACTATGGACATTTAGGTAGAAGTAATTGGCCCCTCTAACACAGCCACCGGCCCCAGCCTGGTCCCCCTACTGCAAATGGTCTCCAAAAACTACAATGCTTATTGTCTATGGGAAAAACAATGGTAACGGTTTTTTCTGTTTGTTTATGGCGATAATTTCAGGCCACATTCCAAATGGCAGTATACTTTCTATATAGGTGCCCTATATTAACTTTAAAGTAATAGCGCATCCACCCTATGTAGTGCTCTACAAATACACTGCGGGAAAGATTAGTCACTGCCTCCTGATTGGATGTTGATGTGCTCCGCCCTCTTGAGGTTTGTATCATACTCGCTCTCTCGTGGGTACAGCAGGTTGGTGGTAGATGGTACGGTGGACTTGCTGCGCTTTGCTGTCTATGGGACTTTAAGGACACGTCGGCAAAAGAAAAGTCGTTCGCGAAGCCGGAGAATGGGCGAATCGATGTATTCCTCCCCTATACAATGCAGATACTCATGTTAAACAACATGAGTGTTTTCGCTCTGGTCGCAGTGGCGTAGGCCCATGTCATGCCTCGGACTTGGGTGAGACCTTGAGCCGACAAGGAGGAGCTCTGCTCCGGCAGTCCGTGTGCCGTGGAAGTGTCTAAATAAAGGGGGAAGTCAGTTTGACATTTTCACGTGTAAAAGCGCAGTTTTTGGTAGGTATAGCTTAACGGACTCACTCACTTGTTACTTCAAGCACGACTTGTTTAGTTTAGCTGTCAGTTTACCGTTGCGGATAAGCGATATTTGAAAAAAAAAATCATATCGCGGTGCTTGAGTGCCTTTTAATAGGTAGACTAGCTGAAAGTATCACGATATTTTGTTAGTATTAATGTTAATCGAGAGGCATTATGAAGTGCAATGTTCCGTAAATCCAGAATAATGTGGTCAGTGTATTTATTTATATTTTGACAAATCATAATGCATCAGAGCAATGAAATGCAAATCAAAATAATTCTACTTTTTGCAGAAGAGAATCTACTGCTGGGTTTATCACATTTTATTGCTGTGTCGCTGTTTTTTGTAGAGTTTAAGGAAAGTGGATCTGCGCATAATTCAAGACTGAATTTGTGTACTGAGTATAGTCATTTGCATTCTAAGCAAACTTTTTAAGTTTATTTTAAGTCCCACTTTGATTTTGACATTTTGGGTCACCTTGTACATGTTGGTAGATGGCCTTAAATTGTTGACTTGCAAGAAATGAACCATGGAGCAGGATTAAATCTTACTGCTACAGTGAGGATAAATCCTGATTTGTGTTAAACAAATCTGATAAACCTTAGGAAATGGGTTACAGGGACACTGATGGCGCATTTGTTTCCAGATGTCTACTTCGACTAACCATAATGTTCTCTGTAGAATAACCTGGTAACAATGAGGGGTATTGCTGGTTGTGGCATGGTTAAGGTACTGGACTGTTGACTAGGAGGCCCCAGCACTGCCAATCTGCCACTCTTGGGCCCCTCCAAGAGACCAAGACTGTTGTAAGTCGCTCTGGATAAGAGTAAATGTTACCTAAATATTCAGATAGTGGGAACCTTTTTACATGATGTCCTATCGAAGAGTTCCCACCTACTTTTAAAGATGTCAGCTAAGTACAGCGATGCAGTGACCTTTCTGGTCTGTCCACCAACCTGCTGAGATTTCTGTGAAATTCCCAACATAGCCATTTCAGGAATTTATGTGAAGCCTGATCAAGGAAATCCTGTTGACACTGTATTCTGGTAAATGAATTGTAGTCATTAAAGCTAGATAAATTACATGGCTTCAAAGCAGTTATGGAAAGACATGCATAACAAAGTGGATGGACTGAGCTTCCAAATCTTTGAACACTTTGGTTTTTAACCAAATATATCCATCTCCAGTCAGGACTCCGAGCACTCCAATCACTCAGCTTTCCTAACTTGTAGTTTCACTCATAATTATAGTAACACTGAACGTTTGAATGCTTGATTTAAATTGTGTTCACTGAGCTCATATCCACTTATTTGTACAGCTTGAATTTCATAGATAACAAAGATCTGGCTACAGAAATTCATTTTTGAGATGACTTGACAGCCATAGCACCTAATAACTACAGGTAGTCCCTGTTTTACGATGTAGATATGTTTTTTTTGGTAGATACGAAATTCAGTGTATGCTTTCTGCTGGTTGTGTGTTTGTCTGTTATCGGATTCCCATCATAAAGTCGAAATACCATAATCCAGAACATAAAAAATCAGTATTATTTCATGGTTCAATTTAGAGACATTAACCCTACTTCTGCTGCAACCTGTATTCTGAATGTATTTCAGATTTTGATGTTTGATTTCCTCCTTAGAATGCAAATTGCATAATTAATTATTTGCAAGTCAT
This sequence comes from Ancistrus triradiatus, assembly GCA_025084515.1. Classification (NCBI taxonomy): domain Eukaryota; kingdom Metazoa; phylum Chordata; class Actinopteri; order Siluriformes; family Loricariidae; genus Ancistrus; species Ancistrus triradiatus. The sequence goes on along the minus strand of JAJAGP010000056.1, from coordinate 982,185 downwards.
TGTCTTTTGGCCTGTCTGCGCCTCTCTGCGTTTTATCTGTTCATATAGCAACCAGATAACCTCAAAGTCCATCCATTGTAAAGCTGAACAAGCTCAGCAGACTCTATTGGGAATGAGTGATGTAGGCCATTTTTGTTCTTGTCCTGTTCTCAAATCAGGGAGACATTAAGTTGTGGAGACATGCATCCTCTGGGCAGAAAGGACTTTGTGGCTGTGAAAGTTGGTGATGGAAGTTATACAAACGGCAAGCAGCGCAAGCAGTCCTATTGGCGGGTGAGACCTGGTTGTGGTGTATTACGGAGAGAATGTGATGTACACTACTGGTCAGATGTTTTAGAATGCCATCATTTATCAATTTTCTTAACCAAAACCTTTCCATTTCTCCAGTTTATGGTGTTTTAAGGTAGATCGAGACATTAACCTCCACAAATATCTATAAAACTAGAAAAATCAGGGGGTTCTTAAACGTTTGAGCAGTAGTGTGCTTTGTACAGTGCTCCTTGTTAAACATTTACTTTTCCAGTCCAGCACAGAACTGCACTTTGCAATCATATATTTGTTTGGTCCAGTACTCTCGTTTTGCATTTACTCTTCTTCAGTTTTGTTTTGCGTTTCTCTTATGCAGAAGTGGAAGCAGCTGTCACGCCTGCAGCGCAGTCTCATCTTTTTTGCCCTGGTTCTGCTTCTAGTTAGTGCCATCGTTATATATCCGGGTCTCTCAACACATATGAAAGGTACAGGTTGCTTTTAAAGTGTATTCAGCTCAGAACATTGTTGCTGCCTGGTAGAAACCAAGCGTCATACCAGATAAACACAGATTCTTACGTTACATACATTTCTTACAAATCATTCTAGCTCATGAATTTTTTAACGATTGTTATAACGTGCTCCTTTTCCAGTATTAGTCTTAAATTAAAGACCGCTATCATGGGGAGGTTTATTCTGGTGAATTTTCAGTATGTCTGCTATATAAATTAATTAGTAAGCCTTTTATGGTCCTAACAACTTAATAATTGGTCAGAAATGATAATTATTCAGCCGTATCACCATTTGCTTATCACTGATCATTGCTAAAGTGAACTGTGAGGAGGAAGTCTGAAGCGGGGAAATTCACTCACATGGTGCTCTTGTACACACAGATAAAATCATGAAAATATTTCAACATTTGGTCTAAAACTCAAACTCACTGCGTGTTCAGTCTTATAAAGAATCTTCCATCTTGTCTTTAGCTGGTAAGGTTAGTCGTTGGTTGGTAATTGCCACAGTTCAGCAGGCTCATGTTTGGTTTTAGTCCAGATTTGAACCCTATAAAGAATATTTGGTCCCACGTTAAACTCTAACTGGGAAGCTACTCATCAACTATTGAAGATTTTACCTTTTAGTGGAACAACACTTTGCCCAGGAGTGTATATATAAAACCCGTAATAGCCCTACACCTTACTCTAAGCTTAAATAACCATAATAATTGACATTTATCTATAATAAGCCTATACTTATGTGTAAAAATCTTTACGTTTTCTTGGTAACACTGTTGGTACACCACTTTTTCAGACTATGATGCTGCAGAAGGAGAAAATGATGGTATAGGGAAGCATATGGCTGAGCTGAATCGGCATCAGAGCAAAAAAGCTCTGCCGGAGCCACCATCGGAGGTTAGTGTACCCCAGTTACAGAGCCATATGTGGTTTCATCTTTATCGTACTCAATTTATCTGTGACGGGGTTCATGTTGTTGACTTGACTACTCCTCTTGATCTTCTGGAGCAGAGAAAGGGTTCTCGCAAGCGGGGTCCACCTGTCCTACAGAGCCGTGTGCTGAGTAAAGGGAATGGCTCCAGGGAGTTCCAGGGAGCTGAGGCAAAGAAAACAGGGGAGGAGAATAAGAGCGAGGCCCATTTCAGGTGATGCAGCTCATGGCGCTGTCAAGTTTTGACTATGTGGTTTAAAAGAAAAACAAACCAGCAGACAGACCATTCAGTTTTGGTTTCAGCTCTTTGTGTTCGGTGTTGACTTTGGTCTGGAGCTGTTTATTTTGGTGCATCTCTAATGTAGGTGTGCTCTTATCCACGTAATGAGCCAATTGGTGTGTTGTATCTAAAAGCTTAGTCAAATGACACGCTTTCCATGAACAGGTAAAAACCTAAATCCTGCTGCTGTACCATCAGCCAACGTATCTGCTGGGTTGTGTTTTCTGGAGTCACAGTTACACACCCCTGCGCAGTCAGATAACACGCTTGTGTATTAAAATGTCATGAAGTCTATGATCAATGAGTGATCTTCAGGTGTCATGTGATTTAGACCAGAGGCAAAGCAGAAAGAGGAAGCAGCTAAGCCTGAGGATTCTGCAGTACAACTAGGTCTGTGTTTACCTTCTTTCACATCTCTTGAACCTATTCATGTTGCAAACTGTACATGTCAAATGCAAAGACGTGCTCAGGCTCTTACATATATAACATCGATAGTATGTTTTTCCCTGTTAATCTTCACGTCCAGCGGAGAGCAGATTGGAGGCAGTCAGAGAAGCTTTCCAGCATGCCTGGAAGGGCTACAAGGATTTTGCTTGGGGTCATGATGAGCTGAAACCAGTTTCGAAATCCTATTCAGAATGGTTTGGTCTGGGTCTCACTCTTATCGATGCACTGGACACCATGTGGATCATGGGCCTGAAAAAGGGTGAGTTCACTGTTATTTTTATTTATGTTCCCTTTAAGTGTGGTCTCTGTTAGTTTTATATTTAGCCTCGGTGTAGTTTATGTAATTAACTGGCTTGGATTAATTTTTTAATATAAACTTTAGGCTGCCCAAGGAGGGTCCGTCTTTGAGTTTTCTTTCCTAACATTTAGGGAGTGTTTCTGTCGCCCTAGGCTTGCTCAGTTAGGGCTGAGATGGTTATAGAGTTAAATTCTATAAAAAGCGGAATTTAATTTGTATAAATAAATTTGGCTTGACTTAACACCGCTTAATGAAGTGCACCCGAGTGCACTGGTTAGATTAAAAAGACTGGTACCTGGCTACCTACCACCACTAGTTAACATTAAATGTTCATACGCAGTGCACTGAGGAGAGAAATCTAATGTTATCTAAAGTCTACTGTTGTATGACTAATCTGGCTCTTCTGTCATGTTTTCTCCAACAGAGTATAATGAAGCGAGGGAGTGGGTGGAAAAGAACCTGTCCTTTAACAAGAACGTAGAAGTGAATCTGTTCGAGAGCACCATCCGTATCCTTGGCAGCTTGCTCAGCACCTACCACCTGACTGGAGACCAGCTGTTCCTGGAGAAAGCTGTGAGTATGAAGTGTATCGCAGCAGCTGGTGCTTCCTCCACGGCGGCTGCTTTTCATCTTCAGTTTACTAAGCTGAACAGGCTTTCAGACCTTTTCCGAAGCCTTTCATCTCATCTCTTTGCCACGCTCATGCAGAGAGACCTCGGTTCCAGACTGATGCCTGCCTTCAATACTCCGTCGAAGATCCCATACTCTGACGTGAACATCGGCGCAGGCACGGCAAATCCGCCACGCTGGACCTCTGACAGCACTGTCGCCGAGGTGACCAGCATCCAGCTGGAGTTCCGCGAGCTCAGCCGCCTCACCAAAGACCCCAGATACAAGGTGCATACACTGTGTGTGGGAAATCTTATAGTACTAGATCGCACTGATGGCGATTAATCACGTATTTGACACGCAAACAAATCAATACGCAAACATTTTCGAGTTGACAATACAAGCTTCGTCTGGACGCATTTTACCTTTTAATAACCAATCCATACTTTTTATTGCCAAGTGTTTATTATTGTTGTTGTGCCAAAAGTCATGGGACAGGACTAGTATTGTCTAGTTAAATGCCTACACAACTTTAGAAACGGAATGGATCTGTCCTCGTTGGAACTCAGGAAACTCACGTCGCCCTGCTGTAGGCACGCTGGCCAGCGTTCAACCTCACTCAAGATAACACCTCACAATTTGTACAGGTGTGGGCATTCCCAAGCTGTCCCTTGCAGTAACGCCACGTTCTAATCAGTCCACATACTGCTGTCCCATGACTTTTGGCACATCAGTGTATTTTACCACCTCTATCAGCTCGGTTGTACCGATATTCTCGCGACTCGCCTCCGCTTTGGAGTTAATCTGCAAACATGGCCATTTTCCATGTCCTATTTGCTTTCCTTGGTCTGTAGGATGCCGTGATGGAGGTCATGCAGCAGGTGCACAAGCTGGATGGGAAACAAGACGGCTTGGTGCCCATGTTCATCAACACCAACAGCGGGAAGTTCACCCACCAGGGCGTGTACACGCTGGGTGCCAGGGCGGACAGCTATTACGAGTATCTGCTCAAGCAGTGGATCCAGGGAGGCAGAAAAGAGACAGAGTGAGTTAAGACTGAGCGCTGTTTTCACCGCAGGTAGCATCGGTCTGGATTATGTAATGTGCTGGCACGATGCACGGCTTTTAGTCCCCATTTACTGAGCTCAGCACTGTTTTAACTTTTGACTTTTGAGTGGGATTTAACCACACAGTGCAAATTTTCCCATCTGTGTCAGAATCCATTAGGTGAAGCTTTTCCGTGTGCGTGTGTGGTTAGGCTAGTGTTACCGTGCCTTTAAGGCGTAAGCTTGGTTTTTAATACAGACAGTGGTTGTGAAAAGAGAGAGGAGTTTCTTCTTTTCTGTTAGTAGCTAAAGACGAATACAGAGAGCCATTTGAAGTACCTATGATTTGTGTACCAGATTGTCACGGGTTTTTTCCGATAACACTTTACTTGCTGATCTGAACGCATCCCATGTGGATGAAAAGCATTACATGCTGATAATGTGAATTGCTAGTGCATGTCTGTAAACTTAGATTTTTTGCTGTTGTTTCAGATGATAATAATGTATTACTTGTAGAGGGTGGGGGTGACCTAGACCACAGCAGAATTAGGAGGATAGGACTGGGAGAAGAGAGAGGCTTTTTGGTACAGTGGTGCTTAAGGTTGTGAACCCTTTAGCATTTTCTATATTTCTGCATAAATATGACCCAAAACATCATCAGATTTTCACACAAGTCCTAAAAGTAGACACAGAGAACCCAGTTAAACAAATGAGACCAAAATATTATACTTGATCATTTATTTATTGAGGAAAATGATCCAATATGACATTAGTGAGTGGCAAAAGTGCTTAAGGCCGTTGTCTTGATGCATGACCCACCTTCTCTTGAGATTCAGTTCATGGACAGATGTCCTGACATTTTCCTTTAGAATTCTCTGATATAATTCAGAATTCATTGTTCCATCAATGATGACAAACCATCCTGGTCCAGATGCAGCAAAACAGGCCCAAACCATGATACTACCACCACCATGTTTCACAGATGGGATAAGGTTCTTATGCTGGAATGCAGTGTTTTCCTTTTTCCAAACATAACACTTTTCTTTGAAACCTACAAGTTCTATTTTGGTCTCATCCGTCCACAAAACATTCTTCCAATAGCCTTCTGGCTCGTCCACGTGATCTTTAGCAAACTGCAGACGAGCAGCAATGTTCTTTTTGGAGAGCAGTGGCTTTCTCCTTGCAACCCTGCCATGCACACCATTGTTGTTCAGTGTTCTTCTGATGGAGGACTCATGAACATTAACATTAGCCAATGTGAGGGAGGCCTTCAGTTGCTTAGAAGTTACCCTGGGGTCCTTTGTGACCTCGCCAACTGTTACACACCTTGCTCTTGGAGTGATCTTTGTTGGTCGACCACTCCTGGGGAGGGTAACAATGGTCTTGAATTTCCTCCAATTGTACACAATCTGTCTGACTGTGGATTGGTGGAGTCCAAACTCTTTAGAGATGGTTTTGTAACCTTTTCCAGCCTGATGAGCATCAACCTCAGAAAGAGGTCCTCAGAAATCTCCTTTGTTCGTGCCATGATACACTTCCACAAACGTGTGTTGTGAAGAGCAGACTTTGATAGATCTCTGTTCTTTAAATAAAACCGGGTGCCACTCACACCTGATTGTCATCCCACTGAATGAAAACACCTGCCTCTAATTTCTCCTTCAAATTAACTGCTAATCCTAGATGTTCTCATACTTTTGCCACTCACTAATATGTAATATTGGATCGTTTTCCTCAATAAATAAGTGAAATCCTATGAAAGGTTTGCATTGAAAGTCACTGAGGTCTATAGTCAAACCAGTTCTGCTGCTGCGGTGCACATTGCATCCATGTTTGCTTAATTTTATGCTGCTATTAGGAGATGGTGGCTGCAATCGCCAAATGGATTGGTTTAAATGGTCCTCTGATGTTTGTGGGCATAATTGCTGTCTGCAATGATGTAATGTTCTCAAAACCTGAAAGATCTTGGTTAACCCTACATTTGCATTGAAATTTACTTTTGGTGGCTCAACACTTAAACAGGTAAATGGGCAGTATCGTGCTTGCTTCTCTGCACCGATACTGTTTTAAGGTTGCGTTGTTTCTGTGTTCAGGTTGTTGGAGGACTATATACAGGCGGTAGAGGGGATTAAAAAGAACCTGCTGAAAAAGTCGTTTCCTCTGGGCCTTACGTTCGTTGGAGAGCTGTCTCACGGACGCTTCAGTCCTAAGATGGTAAGTTAAACCTTTGTGTCTGAGGAAATTAGTTTCTGTTTCTGAATTTGAATGTTCCCAGTGGGCACATGCGCAGTCTTCTCTGATGTCTTGCTGTTTCGCAGCCATTTCAGTTGTGTGCAGTTAGATTAACAGGCGATTGAAGGGCCCTGTCGCTGTGGAATTTGAACAGAGCCTTCATTCACTCAGACTGTGCTCTCTTCTGTCCCAAAGGACCACTTGGTGTGTTTCTTGCCTGGCACGCTGGCCCTGGGGACGTACCACGGCCTGCCTGCCGAACACATGGAGCTGGCGAAACAGATGATGGACACCTGCTACCAGATGTATGCGCAGATGGAGACGGGCCTGAGTCCCGAGATCGTGCAGTTCAACATGCAGGAGGGCAGCACGAGGGATGTGGATGTTAAAGTGAGTACATCTGGATTGGGCTGAATTGCTGTCCAAGTTCTGCGTACTGTTTTGCAATGTATCGAATCTGGTTCTGAAATGAAGTGAGCCTTAACCTTTACAAAATGCTGCAAAAGAAAATGTGTATAAGGCCTTGTATGCAAGACTTTAGTCATATAAAATGCTATATATACACTAATAATTAATTATATAATAATAATTAGATCAAAAATTAAAATGTACCTAGACTTACCACACACCACTATCATATTTCTGTCTTTTTAAGCACCGCCGTGGTTCTCACCGGTTTCCTTTTTTGTTGGCTGTTATCACTAACCTTCCTAGGACCCTGGCTGACTTAAATTGTTAGTGAAATTATGTAAGTTTGCAGCAGATTTTAGCGGAGATCTGCACCGAGTGCTCCTATGTTTGGCATTGATACCGCAGATGAACAGTGTTCATTAGACCGGATTAGACAAGAGCAGCTTGTCTAATGTCTCTGGAGACCACATGGCTGACAATTTTGCTGCTGTTGTGCTGCTGCTCAAAATGAATGGGTCCGAGTGGTGCAAGAGAACGAAGAACACAAAACATTAAGTACTATCTGAAACTGACGCAGATCTGTTTCACTCGTGACTCGAGCTGGTTTTGAGGCTTTGCTTCAGGGATAAGACGAATGCCTTCACTCATATGACCGGTGACTTTCGACTGTAGCCAAGATAATGCTGTACATTGTTGATACAGATGTTTTTTGCCACAACACACCAATCATGAGTGGATTTTGTTCTGTTCTAATAATAATCGAAATGATCTATACTGGTTTCTTGATGCATGCTCATGCTGGTTTGAATGTAGAGTCAGAGGCCATCTACCTTAAAATGGAACGCCCATCCCTGAACTGAGAGGGCCTCAGGGTACACCTCTCACCATCTGCCAATGCCTAAATTTCTGCTATTTCCCAATCCTAGGTGAATAGCACACTTTACCGTTGTAAATAATGGCCATGGCAATTTGCATATGAAACGGATTTTTTTATGCAGTGGTTCTGATTATGCAAATGTGCTGTATGTCAGCTTGGGGGATTTCTAACTGGCTCAGACTGGTGAAGTCCATTAGATGAGTGATGAAACGTTTCTCCCACAATAACCTTGTCTTGATGAACTGATTCAACTTTCTGGGACATGCAGGTAGTCCCTGGTTTGATATTTTGTTCACAATGGGAATCCAATAATGTATGCAAATACACATTCAGCAGCATCCGTATTCTGAGTTTAGATTTTCCCTGGGCAAAGGGTACACAGTATGATGCCCTCAGGCCGCCAGTGGACTAACCATGCTGTTTTTGTTTTTGCTTTCCGTGCTTTATTCAGTGAATAACAAGAGATTCATTTCATAACACTTCATTGTAAAATTAGCTTTATGTTGATGTGTTTTAAGTATGCTTAAGGTAGGCTATGATATGAGAGATGGATATCAAGCTCCTCCGTTTACGATAAATTCATCTTACAATGGATTTGATGGAGTTACAAGTCAGGGAGCGCCTGTAGAGTTTCGGCTAGAGTCCTGATCTCTCACCAAACAGAAGTGCTCCCGACAAAGTCTCTCTACGTGCATGCTTCACTGTGGCACATTTGCAAATCCCCCTCTGTGCTCATGCTTTGCCTGTCCCCAGGCTTTCTTTTAAAGCTACATATATGTGAGTTCAGGGCTTGAACACGCTGACTCACTATCTGCTTTCTTCTCTGCCCCAGCATCAATTTCAGTGCTTCTCTGATGAACGTCTTCAAAGTCATGTCAAGTCAAATTTATTTATACAGAGCTTTTTACAACACTGCATTGTCTCAAAGCAGCTTTACAAATATATTGGCTCAAATCCCTAGTTGAGCAAGCCTGAGGCGACAGTGGCAAGGGAAAAACTCCCCAAACCTTACAGGGAAGAAACCTTGGGAGGACCAAGACTCATAGGGAATGATCCTCCTTGGGCAGCCTGGATGTTAAATACAACAATTAAAGAATATGTGTAAAGATAATACTGTATTTAAATTTAGGCTTTCTGACATCCAACTGAACTGGAAATTTTTTTTGTTTTACTTTTTATTGCTCTTGTTTGTGCATAAAATGTGACCAGTCTGTTGCTTTTCCACAGCCTGCAGACAGACACAACCTGTTACGGCCAGAGACTGTGGAAAGCCTCTTCTACCTTTACAGATTCACCAAGGACAAGAAGTACCAGGACTGGGGGTGGGAGATCCTTCAGAATTTTAATAAATACACACGGGTGAGTAGGACAGGAACGACTGGCTGTGATGTTGGTTTTCTTCTAATTGTGTCCATGTTTTTCATAGATGAGAGTTGGTATGGTATCGGGTTCCGCCATTAGTGATATGGCTGTTAAAGAAAGCTCTGGTTTACGCACTTTGCATGGAATCGTCGTGTCTAGCACATGCCTCGCCTTTCCTGTACGCTGCTTTGTGTCTGGAAGTTTTGGGTGGCTGCAAGTTCTTGATCCCTCATCTGGGTTCTTTAGTGCTGTGGGATTCGGAATGCTGCTCTACTGCACTGCACATATAAAGTCTGTATTTATAACTTGAGTAATGATTTTTACATTTATATTTCGCCATTCATTATCACCATCCTACGTTAAATTTCAAAAGGTATGTTTATATTTAGGATTTCATACACCTGACAATCCTTGTCATAGAGATAGGGGACTCTTTTTGGTCATGGTGCCTTTCAGAAGGATGTACGTAAATAAAATCTACCTTAATAGTTTTTCTGCACACGGAGTGTAAGAGTGTATTTAGTCTGGCTTTTCTACTTGTACCACGACTGGCCCTTTTTACAACAGGGTGAGGCTGCTTGTATTCAAAGCAGAGTTGTTCTGGTTGACTATGCAGCTATGCTGCTTTATGTGAATTTTGTTAGCAAATTTTCTGTGCATGTTTACAACACACAAATCAGTCCTTCAGGATAAATCCGGGTTGGCATGAGGGAGTGAAGCTGCAGGTTTGCTTTGCTTCATGTTCGTGCTTACACGTTGTAGACAGATAATAATGGTTTGTTTTGACTGGATGCCCAAATTGAAAAGACCATTTCTTTGCATGACGAGGTTTCATATTTAACTGAATTGACTTTGGCCTCAGTTCCATTGTTCTCTTAACACATTTGCACCCTCCACCCTGTTTGAGCTATCCAACCGGACAAGTGTTTCATGCTGCTGTCCTTTACTTGCCTCGGACATTCGGGCAATCCTTACTGTTGGACCCTGAAAGTACAGTTTTGTTCCTACTAAGCCCATCATGACCAATTTTGTTAATTGTACTGGTAGGGCTACTTATTGCAAAAACGTTGGAATTACCACCATATGTAAAATGACTGATACCAAACACTTTTTTTTCTTTTAATAGATCAACGTTCTGGCTTTGTGAAGCATACCTCAAACAAATTGAATTGAAATATTTTATTTAATGCCATATTTTTCCAGATCAAGCAAGGAAATGGTTATCACTCAGAGTTAAGGGGAGTTAAGCCTGGATTCTTTGAGGCATGTCCTGCACTACTGAAAAACAGAACATCAGGCTGCATCTGACTTTCTCAAGTAGTGGTTGACAGATCAGCTATGCAGGATGAAGCCTTGTCATGGACACGTGTTTTTTTTTTTTTCTTTTAAATTCCCAGCATAAATTTCTGGGGGATTGAGGTCAGGACTGTTTACTCTCCATGTCACCGAGCTGCTGTGCCTTTCCTGAGGAAAAGCTTTAACATTTAACACAAACCTATTTTTTATCAATGGACTAAGAAGAGTGTCAAGTTTCAATGTGTGCAGGCACTGTACACATTGAACCAACTGTGCACCAGCTGTTGAGATCATGATTGTCTTCTCCCCAGGTCCTTTATCAAGATGTATCGCAATTGAGCGGAGAAATTAGATTATTTTTCAGGCAGTCATATTTATGTGCTCGTAAAAAACAACGAAATTTCCAGCATCTTACATGTACAGCATTTAGCAGAGGCCCTTATCCAGAGCGACTTACAATTGATACAATCCAAGCAATTGTGGGTTAGGGGCCTTGCTCAAGGACCCAACAGTGGCAGCTTGGCAGAGATGGGATTTGAACCCTAGACCTTCTGGTCCAGAGTCCAGTACCTTAACCTCTAGGCTACCACAGTCCTCATCATCTGCTTGGATAATGCAGATTTGTGCTTCATCACTGAATATCACTTTTTCCAATCATTGCTTTAACCCACTGTTTTCTTCAGGTTAGGTGTTTTTGCTGGTTTTCATTTCCATCCAACTTTGTTTTATTCTTGCAGCAAACCTTAGACATAACAGGGATGGATTTCAGTTATTTTAATTGACTTGTTGGGGCTCTGTTTCCTCTCAAGTCCACGTCCAGTCTAACAGCTCATTGTGCACTGTGGTAGCCTAGTGGATAAGGTACTGGACTATGGACAAGAAGGTCCAGGGTTCAAATCCCACCTCTGCCAAGCTGCCACTGTTGGGTCCTTGAGCAAGACCCTTAACCCACAATTGCTTGGATTGTAAGAATGTATCAATTGTAAGTCGCTCTGGATAAGGGCGTCTGGTAAATGCTGAAAATGTAAATGTCTGTAAGCACTCCCTTTTCCTGCAGAGACAGGCTAAATTGCATTTTTAGACGTGCGTCGGTAGAGGAGAAAACTGATTTCTTTTTCTCCATCCCTACCATCTAGTTCGCTTTCCTGGAACAGTGCTCGACATATTGCACTGAATTTGCATCCTTTTTCACGTCGGCTTTTCTCTACTCTGTGGACTGCGTACCTGATTTAGCATTATACTGTACCCCACATGTCTTGACTCTGTCCTTGTTTCCTTAGGTCGAAACGGGAGGATACACCTCCATCAATAACGTGCGAGACCCGAACTCTCCAAGCCCACGTGACAAAATGGAGAGCTTCTTCTTGGGTGAGACACTTAAGTACTTCTTCCTGCTGTTTTCCAATGACCATGACTTTATCAACCTGGGAAAATACGTCTTCAACACAGAGGCCCATCCTTTACCCATATGGCCACAGGAAGGTTGATGGGCACAGACTCTCACAGACTTTCTCAGGGTTTTACAGAAGGACACTTCAATCTCTTTCATATCTAAACTGCCATGTTTTTCTATTTCTATACAGTTCATAACAGTCATTCAGTTCAGTAGTGATTGTAATTTGGTAAAAAAATGTCTGTGAATAAAGTGATACAGCAGTGTGCTGCTTCTAATGGACCTACAGGGAATGGTTCGGGAAAAAAATGACCCAATTTTCTTTCATTTAGTTGATCATAAAGCCTTATAGCACCAATAACTGTTCTCTGACCAACCTGAACGTTTGTAGAAACTAGGATAGGGTAGGTATAAAGGCATAACACCTAATCTGTATTTCCTTTATAAGAGAAGGCGTGTGTAAATTATTTCTTTCATTTAATTTTAATTACTATTATAAATTAATCAAATAAAATCCACATTTTATGAGGCTAATAGTGTTTTGAACACACATCTGGGTATTTTAGTCATGTTTTATAATTATTAGCGGTGTAACGATACACTCTCAATTCTATTCATGATGCTAAGTTCACGTTTTATTCCTTATTTTTATTTTCCATTAACAGAGCTAAATGCACGTTCTTTAGTCGCCTACGATAAGAAATGACTGGACCCGCTTTCGAATTGTAAACAGTTGGAACATTCCATTTTGAATTCTGAAGAATAACAATTCAAACCAAGTGCACTGCTCTTGGATAAAAATAAACACAAATAATCTAATTTCTTGTAACTGCAGTGGGACTACAGGAGTCTCACTGAGAATAGATAGTGCCTATGAGCATAAGATATCATTGTTCAAAAAAGCAATTGCATTAGCTGGCATAAAAGACAAGAACTGTGGTAGCCTAGTGGTTAAGGTACTGGACTCTGGACCAGAAGGTCCAGGGTTCAAATCCCATCTCTGCCAAGCTGCCACTGTTGGGTCCTTGAGCAAGATCCTTAACCCACAATTGCTTGGATTGTAAGACTGTATCAATTGTAAGTCGCTCTGGATAAGGGCGTCTGCTAAATGCTGTAAATGTAAAGAACGCATAATCGAGCTCAACAATGCACATCGTCCAGTTTTTTGCACATCATAAACAGACATTGTAATCAAAGACCAGTTTTGGAGGTGCTGTGGGTGCTGCTGCCCCAGCACTGTTACATAATACTGTTACCCTGGAATGATCTGCTGTTGCATAGTAATGAACAGATCTGTAGAAGTTATTCATTTACACTCAGTAGGCTAATGGTGGTATGTAGAATGTAGTGATTTAGGCGACCATTTTGGCTTCTATACGGGTTCCTCGCATGGTTAAGTAAAGAAAATGGTATTAACCGTGTTAAATGTCCCAATGATATTTAAGATGTGGAAAATTGCCGGTTAGATTTTTTTTTTTTCCGAACAATTCCCTTCATGCCAGCGTTCTACATGATGCCACTAGTGATTCTGTCCATCCTCTGAACAACAACGAATCGAACCTTGTGCTGTAAGCATTGAGGATTATTTCTAAACTGTTTGTTTACTCCTCGTCATGTGAGGCCGCTTCGGAGTCGACTGTGACGTGATGTGATGTGATTATAGCCTAAGCCACAGCACAGTTAAGCACGGGAAGGAATTACTGTCACTAGCCGTCCTCTTAATTCGCCGTCAGGTTGTGCAGTTGTACTCTGAACCGCGACGAGTTTAATTCACGTTTCAAGCTGTGAATGCTTTTATAGAGACTGAAAGCACTTTATGGTGTCTCACCTTCTTTCAAATGCTTGTTCATAACATTTTTAAAAAATATGATTGATTTTTCTGATACATTTGACTTAATTGTGGTTATTTTTAATATGATCTTAAATGAAGGTGTGTGAATGTATACTGCCATATATTCGTTGTGATGACTCTTCCTGCTAGCACACGTTACTGCCAAACTGTATATATTGAAAGTAATAATTGGTGTGGAGATGATTGGAGATGTTTAGTGTTAGAATAAAATTCTGTCCATTTGTGTTGTGTATAAACTAGGCTTGGGTTGATAACTGATTATTGAATGATGTAATAATTTAAACTTTCATTGGGGAGGGGGCACTTTAGCTTTATTTAATGGCTTTTCTGTAATTATTTAGTCCATTACTATTATGAATTGTATTACTCTGTTCCAAAGAAAAGGCTGCATTTAATTCCGCACTATACTAGGAGAAAAATTGGAAGAAATCTAAAATTGCGAATGTTCAAACGTCACAACGTCCATTTTAGTTTGGCCAAAACGCTGGGAGATACTCGGCTACAGGAAACTTTCAGCTTTCCTGTAGAGGAGGAGGATGCCAACAGGCAGAGCATGGCAGTATTTTGGTTTCAACACAGGATTTTGCACAGGATTTGAATTATTTTTCATGGTCTCTGTGCTGAGGGACTTCACCCTGTACTTTAATAGTGGAAGATGTTTAACCACAACTCAGCGTTCAATTAATATAGCCAGTAATTGTGACATTACTAATAGCTGTAGAAGCTATCCCAGATGGTAATTAGTATATAATAGTATATATTAAGGCTTTAAGAGCAGTGGTGGTATTGTTTTGTATCATCCTTTATTGTGATAAGTCTTCAAATGAATCAGTTAATTTAATTTAATAAATTTCACTATTAGCCCAAGCCTAGTGTAAATTATTCAATGGCAAATTGTGGGGTGAATTGAAATGCATTTGCTTTGACTTTTACAGACATTTATATGGAAAGCACTTAAGCATTTGGATAAGGATTATTTGTAATAGTCCCTATGGGGAAAGTACCAACCTGGTTACTGAATGATTGGGTGGCAAGAATGGCATACTGCTTGTCACTATCCAACTTTGACACTCAGTGAAAAATCAGCCCACCATTGTGGAGACCTGGGTTCAAGCCATGGCCATGTCTGAGCACCCGGAGGGTGGAGCGTCTCCCGGCTCTGCAATGGCCTGGAGCTCTGTTCAGGGTACATGCTCGCCCTCAGGGACCTTGACCAGAAACAGGTAGTTTTGAAATTGGGGAGGTAGAGGTGTAGGCAAACGATGGATAATTTTGACAAACCCCACACTTTGTGTTGTATAGGTCATACTTCATATCATTTAGAAAGGAGGACTAAGGACTTTAAACAAGGCAAGACTTTGTAAGACTGCTTGTTGTAGTGAAATGTAATTTGTTGGACTGAAAAGACTCCGTCTATAGACGTCTAGTTCTACTTGTGCCTTTGAATCATTCCTAAGCAATGATAAATGACTCTATTTTGATTCCTGAGAGAAAGGTTTGTACGTTTGTACTGAAATGTTACTATTTAAGGCATTCCATGAAACTGGCAGTGGTTTTATTTTGTGTTGTTGAAACTGTGACCCTCACCAGAAGAAGTGGGTGGTTAACAGCTTTATTGTGGAATAAACACTATTTATGAATCTGTCTGAAAATTAAATCTACGACTATCTCATGTGTGTATGAAGTGTTGAGATTTCACCAAATTAAGGGCTTTGTAAGTAATGAATGTAAATTTTGTAAATTATTACTTTACATGTTCCTTAGTTGTTCTTTGACCAAAGGCTAGTTCAAACAAAGTGAGATACAATTTGATAAAGTATCAGACATTCTTAAAGCAGCAAACAAGCGAGTTTTGTTTAATACTAATGCTCATTACTGATGAGGTGTCCGAGCTGTTTGTTTGAATATGTTCTGGATTGTTCTACATTTTGTGCTGTTTTAATGGGTTAATAATTTGGGAAGTGTGTGTAATCAGTGCAAACACCTTGGTCAATAAACAGTTTCAGTTCTGAGATGTGCGGTTTTTATGAAATCCCTTCATTAACTTAAATCAGGTTCCATATTAATAAAACATTTTAAAGTATATCTTTATTTACACATCTGGTTGTGATTACTGCTCAGCTGTCACTGATCCATCTCATTTACAGGTGGATTTTGTACATGCAGCAAATACTGAATACTGTTGACAGATTTAATATTTTTTATGCATTAGATTACATAATTGCTTGATTCATGTTTTGTTCATTACAGTACTTAATGAAGAACTGTGAGCTTGGAACATAAAATGTCCTTCCTCAACCAGATCATCTTAGCAAGAACTGCCTAGCCATTATCAAGGATGTTTTCTGTCAAGTCAAGTCAGATTTATTTATATAGCGCTTTTTACGGTGGAGCATTGTCTCAAAGCAACTTATCTCCCCATATCTACGTCCAATCCCAAATTGAGCAAGCCTAGGTCGACAGTGGCAAGGAAAACTCCCTAAGTGTTATGAGGAAGAAACCTTGGGAGGACCAAGACTCAAAAAGGGACCCGACCTCTTTGGGTGGCGTAGATGATAAATGTAAGAATGAAACTAATTTATCTAAACTAATAAGCCTTATAGCGATAGTTCAAATTAGATAATGTAAAATATGCCTAGTGGCATTAAGTAGTACGATACACAGAGTCACTCTTGGAAAGTCCTCGGTGGCACTTCGTCCCCAGCCAACCAGAGGAGGGAGAGGGTTACTGCCCTCTGGTGTGGCCCCGGGTATGGAGGGATTGGAGCCGATGACGGTAAGCTTGACGGGAGCTGAAGCGGATGAACCTCTTTGTGTGTGGGGCAGGAACTCGTACCGGAACAGAAGCTGGGAGAGAAAAGAGAAAATATCATTAGTTTTTGATTAAGTTCACATTCTCTACTAACAATCACTGCCAAGAGCGATCACGATACATCGGCAACCCCACGTCCCAGATCACCACAAAACTCTTTGACTACGAGTTCCAGCTCTGCCCTTAGGCTAAGGCAAGGATGCACAAGTCAAGATCAAGAGGACCAAAGCTTAGCCCAGCCACACCGCCCACCAGACACTCCCGGCCAAAGGACAAGGTATGACAAGGTAAGCAGGCCAGACATGACTCTAGACTCCAGCCCCAGTAACCCGAGCCATGCATCCCAGTCTAAGTCAAACGAAAAGCCTGTCTAAATAAGTATGTCTTTAGCCCAGACTTAAAAGTTTGGAGAGTGTCTAAATTTCGAACCAAAGTGGGAAGTTTATTCCATAGTTGGGGGACCATGGTAAATTCCAGGTACTAAAAGAAGTCCTGTACCCTGCGAACGAAGTAGATGAGCTGGATTGCAAGACATTCAGTAAGTAAAGCATACAGTAATCCAACCTTGAGGTTATAAACGCATGAACCAGTTTCTCCACATCACTAAAAGAGAGGATATTTCTAAGTTCAGCAATATTACGTAATTGAAAGAAAGCAATTCGAGTGATGCTGCTAATGTGTGCATCAAAGGAGAGATCTGAATCAAATGTGACACCTAAGTTTTTTACAGATGAACTGGGCGATACTTAACAGCCATCTAGATTTACGATAGCTGTAGCCAACCTGTCTCTCAACGCCTTGGGTCCGATTAATGAAACCTTAAGTTTTATCTGAGTTAAGTAAGAGAAAATTAAGTGACATCCAATCTTTTATTTCCTCTACACAGTCCTCATTTGCTGATTGTAAGGCCATCATTTGGTTGGGCTGATAAGTACAGTTGTGTTTTATGTGGAAACTAATGCCATGTCTACGAATAATTGAGCCTAGTGGCAGCATGTACAGAGAGGGAAAAAAAAGCAGGCCAAGCACTGACCCCTGAGGCACGCCATACTTGGAGCGTAGATTATTTACATAAACAAACTTGTACCCGTCGGTCAAGTAGGATTTAAACCAAGAGTGCCAATCCCTTAATACCTACAGTATTTTCTAGTCTATTCAGTAAAACATCATGATCTATAGTGTCAAATGCTGCACTTAAATCTAACAGAACAAGAAAAAATACTGCATGCACCTGTAATTCAAAGCCCTCATCAGGGCAGTCTGTCCTCCCCAAGGATGTTCTTACCAAGAGTGTCTCTATCAAAACTAAATTGGTATTAATGTGTGTTGTAAGTGGGGATGCCAAGAACTTGCAGTAACCGATACAGGGGGACACGCACTTTAACCAACAGACATTTAAAGATAACAAAGCATGTTCTTAAAGAGAGTAAAACATGAGGAGTCTGGTTCATAGAAATCTGTACAAACGTAAGGCCGTCCATGAATAACCACATAATATATTAACTATATAAGATACATGTCCTGTTGCTGATGCTCATGTTGTCTGTTTCTCCACTGAAAAACTAATTCGACTTAAGTGATTTTTGACTGATTAAGCAGATGTTCTGTCAGCCTTACAAAACCCCACTACAATACAAAAAGTTGTCAGTATTACAAGTCAAGAATTTTACCCCTTAAAGGTACTCGGCTCTGGGCAACGAATTGAAAAATGGGGTCAGTGTATCGCTTTTTCTTTTCTCGTGCCGCTTTGACCCACTGAGCGATGATGGTGGCCTCTTGCTGTCGTGCCTTTATCACTGAAGGAGGATCATCCTTGTTGGATTCCCTGTGAAAAACCACAACAATGAGTCTGACACAAACATTGTATATAAAAAGTACTGTTCAAAAGTCTTTGGCCACTACTAAAATAGTTTTAGCAATGGTATAATGACTCTACATAATTACTTAATGTCTCAATTAGAATATATCCAGAAAATACAGAAATTTTAATGCAGTTTTAAAAATCTGAAAAAAATTAAAGCAATAGCTTAAGCAATAACTGCACCCTTCTACAGGCTGAAGAAGCTTGATCAGGAATTGTCGTTTTGGAAGGGTAGCAGCCAAGAAACCACCTTTTTTGGATGGGGAACAGGGTGAAATGCTAAAGTTCACAAAGACTGCAATGTAGACCAGTTCACATATGGCTGATATGTTATATATGGTCATTATACTATTCGTAAAACAACAAATTTGACTTTAGCACAGTACTGTAGTTGTGTTTTAGTAAACTGCCACGTGTACTTAGAAATCACATACATGCTGGATTTTGGTTATTCAGGTTAGTTTGGTATCAAAATCACCCCAAGTTTCCTGTTTTAAACTGGCCTTACCAAGTACTTCTGGTAATCGAACAACAAATTGGCAAGGTTTACTGTTTTATGTTGATTGTTGAAGCTGACATCTCAGCCTTTATAATGAGGGAGAATGGGCGAGTTAAGTGGCATGGTTGTTAGCTAAATGGGCTGGTCTGATTAATTCAGAAACTGCTGATCTGCTTGGATTTTCCCACATAGCCATCTCTAGGGTTTAGAGAGTTCACTGTACTTAAATGGCCTCCACAGTCACCTGATCTCCATTGGATGTGCAGCAACTGTGATGCCATCATGTCATGATGGACCAAAATCTCAGAGGAATGTTTCCAGCTCCTTGTTTTATCTATGCCAGAAAGAATGAAGGCGGTTCTAAAGTCAAAAGGGGGTCCAACCCAAACTAGAAACGTGTACCTAATAAAATGTCCAGTGAGTGTATAAGCGTTTTAGTAGAATTTTATATTTATTACATTATTTGATCCCTCTGCATCCCTAGTTGCTGCATTTACTTGATAAACCACGTTTATTATTCCTTTTATTAACAGTTACCTTAAATCAAGATGGTGTGCTCCATCTGGTATGTTGATTGCAATTAACGAGTCGCTCAGTGACTTCCTGATCTAGAGGAGGACAAACACATAAGGTCCTAATTATCACATCAGGGTTACACCAGGGGAACTACTGAAGCGCATGGCTGATGTTATATATGTATTACACACACACACACACACACACACACACACACACACACACACACACACACACACACACACACACACACACACACACACACACACACACACACAACCACACTCGTATGAAAACGTTGGGCACCCTGATAACTTCATGATTTTTCTTATAAATCATTGTTGTCCAGCTCAGGCAATTTCGGTAAATATATGATATAGCAGATGAACCACGTTGATATTTGAGAAGTGAAATTTAAGTTTATAGGGTTTAAGAAATGTGCAGTAAGTATTCAAACAAAAATAGGCGGTGCTAATTTGGGCACCCTTGTCATTTGATACTTTAGCATAATTATTGGAAACAAAATTTTGTTTGTAAGTCATTGACCCTTGATTACATACACAAGTGACTCCAACTATGGAAAGTGTAAGGTGGCCAATTGGAAGTTTTTCTCCTCTTTTTATCTTCTCTGAAAAGTGGCAAAATTGGAGCCTCAAAACAACTCTCAAATGGCCTGAAAACAAAGGTTATTCAACATCATGGTTCAGGGGAAGGATACAAAAAGCTATCTCAGAGATTTCAGCTGTCAGTTTCCACTGTGAGGAACAGTGAGGCAATGGAAGACCACAGGCACAGTTCTAGTTAAGGAACTCCCGAAGTGGCAGACCAAGAAAAATCTCAGATAGGCAGATGCAAAGGATGGTGAGAACAGTCATAGTCAAGCCACAGACCAGGTCCAAACACCTACAACCTCATCTTGCTGCAGATGGTGTCACTGTGCATCGTTCAACTATTCAGAGCAGTTTGCACAAGGAGAGGCTGTATGGGAGAGTAATGCAGAAGAAGCCTTTTCTGCAGACACGCCACAAACAGAGTCACTTGAGGTGTGCTACAGCACATTTGGACAATCCAGCTTCATTTTGGAATAAAGTGCAGTGTACTGATGAAACTAAAATGGAGTTATTTGGACATAACAATAAGCGATATGCATGGTGGAAAAAGAACACAGCATTCCCAAGACAAACACTTGCTACCCACAGTAAAATTTGGTGGTGGTTCCATCATGCTGTGGGGCTGTGTGGCCAGTGCAGGTACAGGCAATCTTGAGGGTCGCATGGATTCCAGTTAATATCAGCAGACTCTTGAGAACAATGTTCAAGAATCAGTGACAAAGTTGAACTTGCACCGAGGCCAACGACCCCAAACCCTGCTCAAAATCTACCAAGGCATTCATGCAGAGGAACCAGTACAACGTTCTGGAATGGCCATCTCAGTCCCCAGACATGAATATTACTGAAAATCTGTGTTGTGATTTAAAGTGGGCTGTCCATGCTCGGAAACCATCAACCTGATTGAACTGGAGATGTTCTAAAGAGAAATGGCCCTAACGCACATTCAACCAGAATCCAGATGGACGCTGTAGGAAGAGTTTAGCGGTGTTATTTCTACAAAAAGGAGGATCTCACAAATATTTGATGTAATTTTTCTGTTGGGGTGCCCAATTAGGCACACTGCCTAATTTTGTTGAAATAATTTAATAACACTTCTGTAAATCCTATAAACTTCATTTCACTTCTCAAATATCACTGTGTTCATCTGCTGTATGATATATTTAACTCAAGTTGCTGATCTGAACAACCAATGATTTATAAACTAAAATCATGAAAATTATCAGGGGTGCCCAAACTTTTTCAACTTTTTTTTGTTGTTGTTTTTTTTTTTTTTATGCAGAGGGTTTAGTATCTTACCCCTAGATTGGCCCATGGATCCAGATCACCGTTTGAAAAGATGATGTTGCTTGCTGTTGAAAGAGCTGCAAAGAAAGGTGCACGTTTCGTCACATAGAAAATGATTGTGAAACAGGAAATAAACCATACGGGGATCAAGCATGTCAAAATGAAGTTGGACATTAATAATGTACACAAAAGCTACTCAGGTGGAGCTGACGTTTTAATTTGATAACCCACCACTGCATAGACCCAGGCTCTAGTCTTTTGGTGGTGTCTGTGGCCTGGCTGGGTGCAGCACAGACACAATTGGAGTGCCTGAGGGAGGAACACCAGAAAGATGTTGTCCACTGCCAGAGATGTAAGATGGACAGATAGGTTTAGGAAGGGGGTCTGCCAGGGCCATAGCACCAAGCTACCTCTGTTTTACCATGGGGATATGTTCCGACAAAACCATCGTAAGCAGAACTGCTGGGTGGGCTGTGGTAGCCTAGCAGGTAAGGTATCGAACTATGACCCAGAAGGACCTGGGTTCAAATCCACTCTCTGCCAAGCTAGGGGAGGTTAAGCAAGGTCCTTAACCCAAAATTGCTTGGATTGTACGATTGTGTCAGTTGTAAGTCATTCTGGATAAGGGCGTTTGCTAAATGACAAATGTAAATTAAATATTTAACACATAAAATAAGCTTTGTTTTAATTATTTAATTGACTGAGATAGTGGGTATATACTAAACTCTTCGGTTTACAATACATTCTACATTTTAATTTATTGAATAATGTATCGAAGTGAAAACCAAAAAGGTTATTGTCACAAGTGTTTCACAAAGACAAGAATTACTGTACAGTACTAAATGTTTTCATATTGTGTTTTTATTAATATTATAGCACAGTTAGTGCCGACCCCGCAACCTGATTGGCTGAGAGACAATTTTCCCGTGACTTTGTTGACGATAACGGCACTGTCACCAACGCTCTATAAGTATTACTCCGCGGCATACACACGTAACCTAGCAAGGACACCCGCCAGAAAAAGTAGCCAAGTTATGAGTAAAACACTGCTGAAATGAAAGCTATAATTAGTTTATATTATATATTGGTTATATTATACACCAAATATATTGGTTTTGAAAACTATTTAAATTTGGAAGATGAAGCTATTAATGACCAACCTGAGCCAAAGGTTTATCACCTTTAGTATTTGGAAGGTGGATTCACAGCTTGACCGAAGATCAGTTTTAGTCCCATCAACAAAAATGCTGAATCAGCTTCATCCCTCACATAGACGTCGTTTGCTGGAGTTAAACTCGGCTCTTTCATTAAACACCATCCGCGGCTGATCGGAGCTTCATTCATCTGACAGGTTTGTTATCTGTAAGTCCAGCTCTAACCCAGAGAAGCTGCTGATGCTCTGTAGCTCTGTCCTTACATTTCTGACTGGTAAAATTAACATTAAGAGCTTCAACATACTAATTTATAATCGCTAATCAAATGGGATCCTAGACTTTGGTTAGAAGACCGGGATCTCACTCCGATTTGCTTCAGTCGGTAGAATAGTGGATCTTAGTAACAGCCTGCCTTATAAACCCCACCCATTTTATTTGCTGAATGTAAATAAACGTTCTTTTTAATAAATTAAAACTTACCAATCGATATATTTGTGTTCATTGTCTCTATAATAAACAGTTGTTGGTAATTCTGTTCCTCGACTTTAACGACTGAAGGGCTTAGCCGCAAGGTAACGTTAGAATGGACCTAATTTACCTTGGGGAAGGCTGATAACCAAATGTTTTTTTCTGTCCTCTTTATCTTTAAATCTAACAATAAATGGTGATAACAGAACTGTGGTATAATCGCAATAATACACTCGAGGTCGTGCTTTAAAGGAATATATTGGCATGGGGGTTCTGATCTACAACCGCATCAACAAGATTACAAGCAGAGGCAGAAGGAAGGACTGAAACATCACCAATAAGGAGAACAGGGTTAGAAAGAGATGAAAGAGCTGATTTTGTGCTAGTACAGAGGAGTTCCGTTTTCTGGGTATTTAAGAGAGGATAGTTTGCCCGAAGTCAGGAATGTAGATCATTAAGACACTTCGTGAGAATGTCGGGAGGAAAGGAATCAGAGGACTTAAGATTGACATGGACGTGAGTGTCATCGGCATAGCAATGAAATTTCAAACCATAATGGCAAAAAATGTCACCAAGGGGTGTGATGTACAGGGGTTAGACAATGAAACTGAAACACCTGTCACTTTAGACCACAATAATTTATTAGTATGGTGTAGGGCCTCCTTTTGCGGCCAATACAGCGTCAATTCGTCTTGGAAATGACATATACAAGTCCTGCACAGTGGTCAGAGGGATTTTAAGCCATTCTTCTTGCAGGATAGTGGCCAGGTCCCTATGTGATGCTGGTGGAGGAAACCGTTTCCTGACTCGCTTCTCCAAAACACCCCAAAGTGGCTCAATAATATTTACTATTTACTAATAAACTGGTGACTGTGCAGGCCATGGGAGATGTTCAACTTCACTTTCATGTTCATCAAACGATGTGAACTCTGGTATGTCACCCATAATGTTGTGTGCATTGCAATATTTTGAGCAAAACTGTGCTCTTACCCTGCTAATTGAACCTTCACACTCTGCTCTTACTGGTGCAATGTGCAATTAATGAAGATTGGCCACCAGACTGGTCCAATTTAGCCATGAAACCTCCCACACTAAAATGACAGGTGTTTCAGTTTCATTGTC